>JARHVA010008302.1:515000-519339 GCA_037957365.1 Torreya grandis
ATGACTAAACACAAAACTAACACTTATACACACACAAAGATATCTAACCAGAATATAGGTAAAAATGCGTTTATTGATTTTAGGTGAAAATTTGTCAGGGCTTCACCTTACAAATGTGAAAAGATCCTTTTCCAAATGACAAGTATACAATATATAGAGGAAGGAAGGAGGCCTTTTGGTGCCCTTTTTACAAATGATCCATGTGCACTTCGACCTTTTTTCTTTCAAAAGCTCCGATACCACTGTAATATCCCCTTCCAATAGGGAATATAGAAACACAAAAGCTCTGAACAAGATATAATTTTGCAGAATAAATTTAGAAGATAAACAATAATATAGTCTCTCAATAGCAAATCACAGATCTTATCACTTGTTCTTCTAGGCAATTACACAATTGAATCTCTATCATACAAATAAAATAATATGAAATATTCTATCTTAAAACCCTGGGCTTAAATTGCACACACTAAAGAGTGGACGTTCTCTAATGCAGATGGAATCTTAGAACCCTTGGCTCAGTCTTCACAGAAGAATTCTTCAATATCAAAATCAATAATCAATCATAACCAATAATGGCCTCCATGAGAAACCTTTATACCCTCAAAAAGATATGCTTGCCCTAATTAAGGTTTCTTAAATTAGAATTAGGGTTTCTAATTAAAAATAGGCTAAATAATTAATATTTGATTAAATCAATCAAATATTAATATCTACCTTAATACATGTCAGATCCTTGAACCGTTCAAAGCTGGTGAACCAAGGAGTGATTCCGCACATGACCATACCAAAATAAAGGTGCTCTGTTGCATGTCAAATATCCCTAAATAATAGGAGCTCAGGCCAAATGTGTTTGAAATAGCCTGAATGAAAGCCAACTATAGGAATTTTGTAAATCAAAGCCAAGCCAATCTCCATCATGACCCTCTATCCATCCTATCAGCCTATGAAGGTCGCATAATAGGCTAATCATCAAGTCTGTCATGTCCATGAAAAAGGGGACATGACAATCTTCCCCTCTAGAAATTGCTTATCCCCAAGCAATCTCAGAACAATGAACCATTCAATCCACCTAGATCCCAAATGTAGTTATGCTCTACACTATTGTAAATCAATGCAAGTTCCTGCAATATCCTCTGAAGTAGGACAAAGAGGAATTGATAATCAAATCCTCTGAAGTAATTGGTGCATGAAACTCAACCAAACTCCAAGATTACACATACCATAGTCAAGAACACATGAGAAACAAACTCTCAAAGTATCATAACCCAAGTAGAATGGACAACTCAAACTACCAATTCCATCTACAAAAGATGGTGCCACTCCATCCCATATCTGTAAAGGTGGCACAACAAATGGTACCACACTATCATATGTGTGAGAAGAATCAATCTAGAGACTCGACTCCACTGGTATCTCAAACTCATCAAAATAAGGTACTCCCAAATCCTAAACATGTGTGTCAGCCTCAACAACATGCTCCTCAGCAACAACTATAGGAATGTACTCACTGCCAACTACCTCAATATACAAATGAACTGGGTCTAGGGCTGGTGAAGACCACAAATGCTCAAACTCTATGGTCACCTCAGCCAAATGATGTGACTCCTCATAAGCCAATTGCGTACTCTCAAGAATCTTAGAAGTCACCTCAAGCTATTGAGTAAGCTCACTCACCTTATCTTCCTTGACCAATAATGCATCATACGATGTGCTACCCCACTCCATAAGATAATCTCTGTCAACTACCAACTGCATATAATCCTATCTCAAAATCTAGATAGCCTCCCATAAAGAGTGGATCTCTGTCAAGGACAAATAACTACCTCCTTACTCAATGCTAGTAGGAGAACCCCATCCATAAACTGCTTACAACTGATGAGCAGCATCAAAATGCTTACAAGCGGTAGCAATGTCTCACTCACTAACTCTCAACTGACTAGACACATGGTGGCACTGGCTAGATTGTCTCCTACAATCCTCCTCTGATGCATGGTCCAAAAGAATAGATTCAGAATCACTGACCATTGTAATACTACCATCCATACTCTGTGAATCAATTCCATAGCTCATATCAACATCTAGAGTATCAAAAGTTATAGCATCACTGACTAACTCTTTCATACTGAAAGAAACTGCAGGTGAAACTAAGTCCTCAAAATGGTCCACTGCATTCCCCTGGGTGTCATCCACAATAATCAGATCCTGGGACTCTTCTATAATCTCTATCATAACTGAGAGATCATCAACACTTAATGTACTAACCTCTGAGTAGACCTCTACACTCTGAGTGCCAGCATCGGACTCATCCTCATCTAACTTTGAAGAAGCTACTACTGAAACTACCTCATCATCATAATCTCTAGCTCCCTCATCCTCTGCAACTAACTGAGAGTCTAAATCCTCATGACTAAGCTCATCCACATGTCTCTCAGAATCCTAGTGAGCCACCTTCATTTCCTCTACCTTAGGCTTTGAAGCCTCTGCCTCTGACTCCTCTGAACTATCATGCTATTCAAAATCTTCTAATTTTGAATCCTCATAATACTCCCATATTACATGATATGCCTTGCCCTTAGGCCTCAAATGACAATTGTGATTGGCATCATATGGATCTTTGCAATATAAGCAAAGCTTTTTCCTATAAATAGTAACACACCTGTTATCTCCTATCTCATAAGAATCATGGGACATGCTGCTATCTTGTCTAACTGATCTATAGTGCTCTCTCCTCATATTAACAAAGCAATCAAAAGACAACCTCTCCCAAACTAGAGGAGTTAATAAGTACCACTCCTCATTCACTGTCATATACCATGTGGATTTGTCTTCGAATGTAGGGTATGAAAGAAATTCATTTAACCTCTTCAAACTTAGTTTCAAATTCTTCATATCATAGTCCCATTGTCTCTAAGTACTTGAAGTACTTGGAATGCCCATGATTAATTCATTGATTCAATCTACCCAAACTACCCAACAAGATGGCAGAACATTGGCTCTGATCTACCCAAACTACCCAACAGGATGGCAAGACATTGGCTCTGATCTACCCAATAGGATGGCAGGAATTTGGCTCTAATACCACTGTAATGTCCCTAACCTAAGGGCTCCTTTTTCCATCAAAAGCTCTGATACCACTGTGATATCCCTACTTAGGGGCTCCTTTTTTCTTTCAAAAGCTTTGATACCACTGTAATATCCCTTTGGATACCAAAATAAAAGCTCTGAACAAAGATACAACTTTTGCCAAAATAATTTTAGAAGATAAACAATAAACCACAATATAGTCTCTCAATAGCAAATCACAGATCTTATCACTTGTTCTTCTAGATGATTACACAATTGAATCTCTATCATATAAATAAAATAATATGAAATATTCTATCTTAAAACCCTAGGCTTTTGCAAATCTAGAAATTAAGCTTGAATTTGGAGGTCTCGGCCTGTTGTGTCAAACATAGTCACCGACGTCAGTCGATATACTGCCGAAGTCGGTCTCTGTCAGTCCTTCTCTGTTGATGTTGGTCTTTAGTCAGCTAATATCGGTCCCTGGGAATCTCTGTCTACCGAGGTCAGTATCTGCTTGGATCTGTACGGACTTTGTATGGCTGCCAATAAAGCACAACCTATCTGTTGGACCTCTGATCTAAAGATAAATGGCTCTAATACAGAAGATCTATATCTGTATAATTTATTGAATCAAAAAAACCTAATAAAATAAATACTTGGAAAGCTCTATGACAACTTTTGTATGAAGTTACCTCTCAAATCTGTAAACCTCTATGATAACTTCTATATGAAGTTATCTCTCAATTTGGCAATAGATCAGTTGATATTTCACAGCCTCTGAATCACACACACTGAAGAGTGGACATTCTCCAATGTAGATGGAATCCTGGAACCCTTGGCTCAGTCTTCACAGAATAATTCTTCAATATCAAAATCAATAATCAATCATAATCAATAATGGCCTCCACGAGAAACCCTTATACCCTCAAAGAGATATGCTTGCCCTAATTAGGGTTTCTTAAATTATAATTAGGGTTTCTAATTAAAAATAAGCTAAATAATTAATATTTGATTAAATCAATCAAATATTAATATCTCCCTCAATACATGTCAGATCCTCGAAACGTTCGAAGCTGGTGAACCAGGGAGTGATTCCGCACATGACCATACCAAAATAAAGGTGCTTTGACTGCATGTCAAATATCCCTAAATAATAGGAGCTTAGGCCAAATGTGTCTAAAATAGCCTGAATGAAAGCCAACTATAGGAATTCTACAAATTGAAGACAAGCCAATCTCCATCATGACCCTCTATCCATCCTATCAGCCTACGA
>JARHVA010008303.1:0-52500 GCA_037957365.1 Torreya grandis
ATTGTGACATTAATATAGATTGATTGTGTAGACTAGTTTAACTTGTTATGTGATTAATTGTCAACCTTTAATTATTCATAGGATAATTCTTGGTTTTATTATTATAGTAAATAACTTTTCTTGACTAAGTGCATCATTTTATACATATTTGTTCAGGGTCTCACCTTCTCTTATTTTATTAAGTATATCATTATATACATCTTTCTTTGGCTCATCACCTTATATTATTATTTTCTATTTTATTAAGTGTATAATTTTATGAATATTTATTTATGTCCTCTTATTAATTTATTTTTTTCTTTTGATTGAGTGCATCATCATTTACCTCTTTATTTGGACCTTGACAGTGATTTACTACTTTTTATGATTGAGTTTTGATTACATGACTCTTTATTTAAGCCCTTGATTTATTGTGTCATATTTTATTGTTCATTATATTATTTAATTACCTTGTGTGAAATTTGATTGTCCTTTGGATATGGTGCTTACCTTGTGTGATATTGAGTGGTATTATGTGTTCTCCTATTGTGTGCTTCATGGTCATGGCATTTTGTACTTAAGAGTAGGTAAATATAGGATTGCTTGTTGGTTTTTTTATTTTCTAGTTTTATGATCCATTTAATGTACCTCCATGTTTTTTTACGATTATATGATCTATAGCACGCACCTTCAAACATAGTTCATTATTCATTTTGATGTTTATATCAGTGATGGTTACTACAGAAGGCATGGTTTCTATATATATGTTGATGTGACACTTGTATGCCCTATGTTATATGTTTCATATATGTTTTTATTCCATATTTAATACTATGATGATAACTTTCCACATGTTAGCACATGCTTATAAAATATTACATGTCTTGACATAGTTTGTGTTAATTAAATATTTTCTTTTAAGTAGATTATTTTTAGGCTAAATCCATCATCTAAAAATGGAGGCATAGTGATGAGCCTATTATAGAGATTTAAGCCTCCATTTAAAGTGAATTTATATTTTTGGACATATTACATGATTTATATATTTAATATTTGTAGGAGTTATTATATTGGTAGATATTATGGGATATATATATATATATGTCCAAAAATATAAATTCACTTTAAATTGAGGCTTAATATATGTGGGAGTTATTATATTGGTAAATATTATGGGCTATATATATATATATGTATGTCTATATATATATATATATATGTATATATATCTATATATATATATATATATGTATATATATGTATATATATATTAGAGTTTTTTTTAGGATGCAAGTAATGCATATGCACAATTATTTAGAGGAAATACATAGTTTTCATATATTTTTTAATTTGGGATAAATGATATATATAATTATAACATTTTATGCAATTTTGACACTTAATTGATCGTAATAAGAGGCATAAGCATTCTTCATGCACATACACTACTAAAAATTATTAACTTATGAGCATTATAATAATGGTACCAAATGTTAATTATTGAATCTATTAGTCCATCTACATTGGTTTATTCATGAGCTTAGAATAATATACCCCTTTCATATTGAGGTTAAATAATATTAAAATTAGTATTGAGGTTAATATTTTGTGCCATTAATAACATATCACTACTTCAAAGGGTTGAGGCATTTATTTTTCCCCACCCATTTCATAACCTAAATTAACCTATTAGGGTACGATCACCTAAATTATCTAAATTTGTTATTGGGAAGCCTATTTATCTATATACTTTAATAATAAGTGTAGTTATCCAACACTTCATTAGGAAGAATAATTTATAATGAAAATATAGGGGAAACACAATTCACCCAATTATATAAGCATGCCTTCATTTATTTTTACGTTTCAAAAGTTTATATATCATTTCTAGATATATTATTTTTCTATTTCAATTTCATTTTAGGTTTCTTGGAGTAAGTTACACAATCATATCCCTATCATAAATATAAAGTGTGGTGTACACACTTTGGTACGTCTCTTTAACCTTTAACTCCAATGTTGTATTTTTTTACTCTAATTTTGTATTTTTTTTTCAAGTGCTATAATAAAAGAGGGGAAGTTTTAGATATTAAAATTTTGTAAAATATACTTGAACATGTCAGTATTAACCTACATTCACATTACCTTACTTATTTTTACACATACGACACTTATATACCCTTCTATTTTATCCACATGCTTTCTATGGCCTAAACCTTCTCAATTTTCTATTTATCTCCTAAAATAATTGCCTAATATATTTTGAATATATTCATTATCATAAAAATAGTATATCCATATCATCAAATAATTATTATTGTCTTTTATTCAAGTCTATCATATTTAGACACCCTTATAATTCTATAAATGTCCAAAGTAGTGTTAGTGTAGGGTATTTATGTTCCTCATATTTATTATATTGTGGATGTTTTACTACACATTCATTATGGTTTGTTCCACCTCACTTTGGTTTTACATACACATGAGGGATATAATAAATTAAGTGTATATTTTATAGGGAGTTACATTTGGTATCCCTATTTAGCTAGTGGGACTTACTCTTTTGACCATAGATTCTTCATATGGAGTTACTTTCATATACTAGGTGTTTAAACACTATTATAGGGGGAGTTATATATTCATTCCTATTTTTACATCTCACTTGGTGATATTTTTTAATTGCCAGTGTTATGACTTTGTGGTCACATTTTTTTTCAATTATCTAATTTGTTTGATTTTAATTACTTGTAGTTCATGTATGTTTTCCCTGTTGTTAGAACCCCACTAGGTTTAACTCAAATAATGGTATTTTTTAAAAAAAATTAATTCATAGTAAAATTAGGTTATTCCCAATTAAGATATGTCAATTAATATTTAAATAAATGAATCTTTCATAACAAAAATCAGTTATTATTTATTTAAGTAATGATAAACTAATCACATTAAATAAAATTACAAGTTTAGTCCAATAGAAATGTATAACTATTGAATAATAATCACTCAACCAACTATTGAAAGTTAATATAATAATTATATAAAATAAGAGTAGCCAAACTAATATTTAATAATTATAATATCATATTGTTTTTACATCAAAGTGTATATAAACAAATGCAAGGTTACATAGAACCAAGTGTCCATAAACTCATTATTTGTGATTAAATTGAAATCATAAGAATAAATCTTCATCAATTGGATATTGGAGGAGAGGGATAGCATCATTAGAGTTATTTTTCACATGAACCATAGACCATAGATCCCACACAAAATACCTAACTATGTAATGGCCCTCCCTTCATGGATGAGAAAATGATAATGGTGTACATATCAAGATGTCAGCTAGAACTCATGTATTATAATATTTTAACTACATGCAACATATAATAAAGAATTCCATTCTAACATAACATTTTGAATACATGAATATAATCAAATAGGTGAAATCATAACATTTAACTATAAACATTACTTTGCCCAAAGTTTTCATATAATTTAATGATCCATTAGATCAATCCTAATCACTCACACACACACACACACACACACACACACACACACACACACACACACACACACACACACACACACACACACACACACACACACACACACACACACACACACACACACACACACACACACACACACACACACACAAAAACACAAACACACACACACACACTCAATTAGATTTCATATAATCTAATTATTAAGGATTGCAACTATATTCATCAGAGTTCATCTCATGATAGTAATCATCTGTGTCACTAATACCAAATTTCCAATAATCCATATATAAGAATTCCATGTATTTATCAAATAGTTTTGTATTTAATACCACAATAATTAAATACAAGATCTATAGAAATAATATCATGTTAAATAATAACAATTTATTATGACAAATATATTTTCTAAGTTCTAATACATCCAATGTCTATTTTCCATTAAATAAATATTACATATATACTTTTTTCCTCAGAATCATCATAATATTTAATATTTTTTCAATTCTTTACAAACATCCCATGTTCAAAGGTATTATAACTAAACTAATACAATTCAAAAAATTATTAGTAAATCCTAAGAAAAAAGTTAATAATAAATACAACATTTATTATTCTAATCAGCTATTAATCAATTCACTTATAATTTATAATTGAACAACATATTATAAATTAATGATATAAGTCCTAATTTGTATATGAATAAATCTATTCACTTTAAACAAACATCTACTCACAACCAAAATTATCTGTATAGACATCTATATCAAATATATAAACTTAGATTTATATACATTTAAAAAATCTTGTCCATTGATTTCAAAAATGCATTATATATATATATATATATATATATATATATATATATATATATATATATATCGGTGTGTGTGTGTGTGTGAACTATTCATTAAGAATATTTAATCATCCCTATGTATAATCCATAATTACATATATACATATGTATATAGTTTAATATTCCAAGTATCCTACATTAGGAAATATTTCCATATTTAAACAAAAATCAAATTAAATAACATCACACAATATTCAAAAACTATAAAATAATTCATACAACATAAATTATTAAATAATGTTATGTACCATATGGTACAAAAATTTATTGAAATTATCAAACAAGTTTAACCCTTGATTAAGAATTTAAGATTCAACATGTAGTATTAACATTAAATCATTAAAAGACCTAAAGAAAATATTAATAGTCCAATCCAAAAAGAAAATTATTTTCACATAGTTTGTTTATACATAGTTGACACTAAAATAAAGTACACAATCAACTATTAATAACATAATCACAAACAACTAACACTAGCATAGCCAAACAATACCCAAACTATCTTAAGTCGATATTTAGCCATCCCATACAACTTTATATATTACTAATTCACCATACACAATTAATCATTTAATTATAATTGGCCCATACTAAATAAATACTTTTAACATAGTTGTTAATTAACCATATTCACATAGTCAATTTTCAAAGACATTTACATATAGTCAACTCACAAATGATACACAACTGGTCATAAATGTTTAGTCAACAATAATTCCTTTATACTCAGGTGATATAAAGTACATATACTAAGTCCAAACATGGTAATAATGTATTTAAAAATAACTATAAATTGAATACATAGTTAAGTCAACAAATATCACTTGATAGTCCATTCAATATTATATCAAAACCATCTCACAATCCACATTTATCCACTTAAAAAAATAACCAACAAATAAACAATTTGATAGTCTAAACTCACATCCTTATATATAGCCAACATAACCTTTATGCCCAATTGGCAAACTACCAACTGAATCAATACAATATAAGGATTTATGCATAGAGTATTACAAATAAAAACACTTGACCACTTTAAATTATAAGCAATGAATACACATTAAGTTAAACCTCAATGAATACCGCATTGACATGTTCTAAAACCAAACAAAACCCATAAATATAAAATGATATCCCAAGCCATTTATTTGAAATGGATATACAAATAATTAACTATAATCCAAAAAGTGAAAGAACCACAATCATTTCATTTCATAAAATGAACAAGATAAATATTTTGTAAAAAAAATGCTATTTTGAATCTCCATTTTAGACCATGTTTCTAGTCCATTTTAAATAAATTTAGGCATTTGTGTAAAATGACTAACATAGTCAATTCATTGTATAACATAAAACCCATTTTCAAATCCCTAAAAAAAAAATGTCGAACCCAATTTAATAACATTGAACCTTTTTACTAAAAAATAAAATATCACACAACTATTTAGGCTTAGTTGAAATAAAATGATCTTATAAATTTACTACATAAATTTATTTATGTTTGTAGTCACCCAAACTATTTACATATATGTTATACCCACTCAAATCATGGATTCAATTCTATGGGGGAATTTATTCTATCAAAGGGTTGAATCCCTGACCCCCTCTTCAAGGGTTTTATCCACTAGACATCCATTTATTGAAAAAATCAAAATAATTTCGTCAAACTATATAAGATGCATACTAATTTTTAGATTAAAATAAGAACGTACCCTACCTTCACTTTTCCAAAATTAGTCTTCACTTATTGACAATAAAAATTTATTTTCTTTCCTTTCATTCTCCTCTGTCTACCATGGATAACCTCCAAATCTTCGAACCCTCTTCTTCTTTATTGTTTTTCATAGCATCTTGAATGTGTTTTGAAAACCCCTAATATCATGGAGACCTTTTCTCCATTACTCCAAGAAACAATCATGATCAAACAATAAATTCTTGCCATGCCTTCTATATTTCCACATCTCAACCCCCGAACTAATAGAATTCTCCTATATTTCCTCCAAATCATAGTCAAACCCTTGCCATGCCAAGTTTTACATGGTTTGACTGACCAAGAAACCAAAACCAAAATGATGATTCTATAATTAGGTTTGATGTAATAAGTCAAGAAAAATAATTTTTATTTTCTTACAATATTTCAAATGCATATCCATTAACATTAAAAGATCAAGCTAAGAATTAAACACAAATTATAAATAATCAATGCCACATACCTAGCTATCCCTTCGGTAGTTAAGAAATAAGTCATCTTAGGTACCACCTTAGGAATAGGTTAGGAATAGATTAATAAAACCATTTTTATATAGAATCAAAATGCAATTTAATTCATAACTATGAAAATATATATTCTAATTATGTTCTTTTGGTGAATGTTACAAGTATATGCTTGTAATAGGTTATGTAGTCAACTATTCAAAGTATGGTCATTAAAATAAAATATACAACTAAAAAATTTTGAAATGTTAGAAAAATTATAATCATAGAAAATAATCATAACTAAAAATAATACTGGTTAGCATCAAAACACTAATCTAGACCATATCAACACATCCAAGCATGAATTAATCAAACACAATGAAACTAAAACAATCATCCATTTATTTTTCTATGTGGTGTGGGTTGGGTTCATTATTGAATCTCAACACCTCCATCATTTCCATTTGTAACATTATAATGATACTCTCCCTCCATATCTAAATGGAGAGTAGAATTCCTCTTGCATCCACCTTAAAAATGCAAATGGTAGTTATCATGTTAACTATTATAATCAATATAAATTCTGCTAAAGCTAAATAATATAGATTAAGCATATATGCATATGCATATGAAACTCATATATAGTTAACCAATTATGGAATGAGTCACACAAAATAATCAATATATGTTTGTCCATACATCAACATAATGAAAATAATTTTCTATAGTAGTAATTAAAAAACACTAACCCCATAATATATATTTAATAAGTAAATCATGTTTAGTGAGGAAATTGGGATGTAACATTCCTCCCCCTAAACCTGGTCATCATCTTGATGACACTTATTTCAAACCAAAGTTATAAAATCAAATATCATATACTAACAAAACAACAACAATAATTACTCAAAAACATAAATGGGGAAATAGACTATAGAACTCATCATAGTCCTCCCATTTGTCACTATCCTTAGGATATTGGTCCCATTATACCTTTCACTATGACACTTCCCTATTATTCAAACTAAGTTTATGAGTGTCAATTATTCTAACTAGTTCTACTATGACCACCTCGAGATCAAAAACCTATAAAGCATTTGAATCCAATAGATGAGAAGGATCAAATACATCTTTTTAAGATAAGACACATGAAAAACATTATGTAAGAGAGATAGAGATAGTGGTAATGTAAGAATATGTGAAATAGGATTGATCACTTCTAGAACCTTAAGGGTCACACATATCTTCATGAAATCTTTATTTATTTACCAAACTAAATCGAGTTATTTTGAGGATTAACCCTAAAAAATAATTTATCACCAAAAGAAAAATGTCTTGATGTCATTTTCATACGAACATATATTTTCTACTTATCATCGGCTTCAGCCAAATTATGTCTTATTAACTTCACATGCTTCATGATTTCTATAAGCATTTCAGGACTAAAGGCCACCCTATTTTAATCTTATCGCAATGGATTAGTGTTTGACACATCCTTCTATATAATGCTTTAGATGGAGCCATATTTAAAGTTTATTGGTAAAAGTTAATATAATTAAAATTTACCAGTAGAAGATTCTGTTCCCACTTATATTTTTGATCCATGAAATACATTGACATAAGATCCTATAGAACTTGGTTTACCCTCTCTGTTTGTCCATCTATTTTTTGATGATATGTTGAACTAAAATTCAAATATGTTCCCAATGCTGAATTTAGATTCAACCAAAATGTATATGTCATCCTTAAATCATGATCCAAAATGATCTTATTTGGAAACTAATGTAACTAGTACACCTCTTTTATGAATATGTTTGCAAGCATTGGTGCATCATCATTCAAATTACATATTATGAAGTGATCTACCTTGGTTAGTTTGTCAACTACCACCAAGATCATGTCATGTTAGTTGTGTGATAATGGTAAACCTTAGGTAAAATCCATAATAACTACCTATCACCTCCATTCAGGTATATCATGAGGATACAACAATCTAACCATATGTACATGTTTAGCTTTCACACACTAACACTCTAGGCAACAAGACATAAAATCCACTACATCCCTTTTAATTCATTTCCAAAATTAGAGAGGTTTTAGCTTAGTGATGAGTTTAGTCACTCAAGGATGACCTAAATAAGGGGATTTATAAAATCATTTTAGAATTGTGCTCCTCAAATTCACTCTATAAGGTACACACAATCTTCCATTGTACCTCAAATGACCATCATTCTCCAAATTCAATCCTTTAAAATTTGAAATCTAACCATCCTTCGATAATGCTTTCTTAACTTTCTCATAAAAATTATATCTAGGGAGAATTTAACGACTTGATCAAAAAAGGTACTCCTAATAGTATCCAAATCTACTATATACCTTTTATTACTTAGAACATCAACAAATATATTTTCCTTACCCTTGAGGTAGTTAACATCAAAATCATAGTAAGATAGGAACTCTAACCATTATCTCTATTGAGATAATAGGTTTGGTTAGGTGAAGATATATTTGAGTCCCAAGTTATTAGTCTTGAGCTCAAATGGTTTCGATAAAAGATAATGCCTCTAAACTTATAAATCATGCACAATTGATGCAAGTTCTAGAACATATGGATCATAATTTTCCTCATATTGTTTAAGCTTCTTGGACTCATATGCTACAACTAAACCATCCTGCATAAGAAATATTCCAAGAACATTCTTAGATGCATTAGTGATTATCAAGAAATGATCATTAGGATAGATAACTCTTAGCACAGGTGCTAATCTAAGCCACCTTTTCAACTCCTAAAAATCATTCTTGTACTTGTCTGACCAAAAAAAATTATAATTATTCAACTAAAGAGAGGTAATAGGGTTAGTTATTTTTGATAAATTTGGAATAAATTTTTTTAATACCTTTCTAGACCCATAAAAATTCTCACCTTGTGCACATTGTTAGGTGATGGGAACTTCATAATGGCTCTTATCTTTGGTGGGTCAACTAAAATTCCATTTATGGAGATAATGTGTCCTAAATATTATAATTTAATTTGGAAAAGCGTAAATTTGGACAAATTACCATAAAGTTTTTGCTTCCTCAAACACTATAATACCAACTCCAGATGTTGTATATATACTTCTTGATTCTTAGAATAAATGTGGATATCAAACAACAAAATTAATACAAAGTGATCTAGATAGTCCTTAAACACATTTTTCATGAGATTCATGAACATTGTTAGAGCATTTGTTAACTCAAAAGGTAACATTATAAACTCATAGTGCCCATACTGAGTTATAAACACTATTAGTGATTTCTTCTTCTAAATCTCTAACTAATGATATCCAACTCAAAGATATATCTTTGAGATAATTATATCCATGCACATTTGATTAAAGATATCATCAATGCAAGGTAATGTATACATGTTCTTGATTCTCCCTTCACTTAACATGATGTAATCATTACATAGGTGAATAGTACCATCCTCGCTCTTGATGAACATGACTAGTGTACCCTATGGTGACACACTCAGTCGAATTAACCCTTTAGATAACAAATGTTGTAGTTGATCCATTAACTCAACCAACTCTATATTCATCATTTTTTAAGGTGTCTTAGATTGTAGTTTTGAACTAGTTATTATGTCCAATTGTTAAATTGAACTCCTACTTAGGTGGTAATCCTAAAAATTATTTTGGAAACACATCCTAAAAGTTCTTAAGGAAAGGGTAATCTTCTATGGATGAATCCTTTATTTTTTATATATAATTTATTTTAACAATAAATGTGAGACATCCTTTCTTCTTAGCCTTCTTAAGCTGAATTATAGAAATCTAAGGTTCAACTCCCATTTCTCACCCTAAATTTGATTATGATTCCCAAAATCATCTTGACACTCTACCTTCTTCAGATATCAATCTACCTTTTCTTTATGCTTAATAATCCAACTTACCCATAGCATTACATAATATGACCCTAGTGGAGCTACACAAAGATCTACTATAGTTTTGAATTTAGGCAACTAAATCTCAACTTCCACTAAACACCTATTGACTTTGACCTTGGAATCATTCCCATATTTCATTGAAAATGCATTTTCCATTGAACCAAATTTCTTATACAAATTAGAAATAATATGTAGAGAAATAAAACTCTCAATATCTCTAGTATCAATCTAAATGAAAATAGGTTGATAAAAAATATTACCTGTAATCTCAATAGGTTAAGATTTAAAATTAGCTTAGTGATTTTTAACATCTACATCAACATGGATTCTCTATTGAAATTTACCTTACCACATACTACCATTATCTTTTCCTTCATATTTTCCCTAAGTACATTCCCTAAAAAAGTAATCTCCTCCATAGATGAATCATCCACCAACTGGTCCTTACTTTTCTACCTACTAGTTCTTCTTGGACCCAAATTTGAATCCACATCAAACTTTTTTTCTATCTAATATGTTACTAAACTTAACATTCTAACTCCCTAACTGATTCTTGGAATTCCCATTCCTATTCTAGTTCTTATTCTTAAGAGGTAGTTTGGAACCTCAAAAATTATTCTTGAACATCTCTTTAAATTGACCAAGAGACTCTAGTTTAGACTCTTGCTTAACTACCTTCTCAAAGACCTAATCCATCATACATGGCCCATTCACATATACCTCACATATAATTTAGGGTTTTAATACCATAAGAAACTTTTGGATTCAAAACCTTTCCTCTTATTGATACTAATGAACATATTTTAGGAGCTTGGTGAATTTTTCCTAGTATTTATTTATCAAAAGATCTCCTTACTTTAGATTCTAAAATATGTAAACTTATGATCAAAATATAATTGGGGAAACCATCATGATCTGAACAAAGCCATAATTGTTTCCAATGTGGTGGTAGTAGAGTCAATCTTTATTTTTAACTTCTTATTTTCCCACCACATTTTTACTTATATAACAAGATGATACGCTCTCCAAACTACCTTAGTAACTTCTAAGTAGTTCTATATCTTGAATTACTTTTCTACTTATGTCAACCAATATAATCACCATCACCAAGTAAAGTTCTATAAAACATAAAAGAATTTACCTTCTTCATATCTCATGCATGTTTTATATCTACTTGATCCCTTGTATCATTTATAACCTCATCATGCCTATTATTTTTCTGAGCTTCATGTTAAACAAGGTAGTCTTTAGCCTCTTCCTAATTAACTTCCTCGACATGCCCATGCACTTCCTAATCTAAGACTATCATTCAGTCCCTAGTTTTGTGTAAGCTATTGAGAATCTCACCCAACTTTGTTGCTTTCTCATCTACAAATTAGTTTGGATCTACTGGATAGTCAATGTTTGAATTACCCTCACCTTCAAATATATTGTGCACCTTTATCCTTTTTTATTACTAAGAAAATATTAATACATTAGAATAATCATTAAGTCATAGATTTTGAGTCTCAACTTTGATACCACAATGCTATAACCTCACTAGGTTTAACTCAAATAATAGTATTTTTTTCCAAAAAAATTACTTAATAATTAAATTAGATTATTCTCTATTAAGATATTTTAGTTGATATTTAAAAAATTATTTATTTCATAAAATAAATTAGTTATGATTCATTTATATAATTATCAACTAATCACATTCAATAGAATTACAAATTTAGTCCATCACAAAATGTATATCTTATAAATAATAATAACTCAACAAACTATTGAAAGTTAATATAATAGTTATATACAATAAAATCAACCAAATTTTTTTTTAAAAAGTAAAATATTACAATTTTTTTACATCAAAGTATATATAAAAAAATACAAGGTTACATGGAAGTAATGAGTGTCCATAAACTCATTATATGTAAATAAACTAATATCATGAGTATAAGCCTTTATCGACTAATTGTTGGAGGAGACAAAGAGCATCACCAGAGTAATTTTCCATAATAACCATGGACCATAGATCACCTACACAATTCTCAACTAGGTAATGGCCTTCCCTTCATAGATGAGAAGATGATAATGTTTCATGTATTGAGATGTCAACTAGAACCCATGTGTTACAAGATTTTAACTACATGTAACATATCATAAAGAATTACATTCTAACATGACATCATGCATACATGCATAAAATCAAATAGTTTAAATGATAACATTTAATTATAAATATTAATTTATCTATATTTTTTATATAGTTTAATGATTGATTAGATCAATGATAATCACACACACTCAATCGGATTTAAAGTAATCTAATTATTAAAGACTCTAACTATATGCATGAGAATCCATCTCATGATAATAATTATTAGTGTCGTTAATACCATACTTACAATAATCCATATATAGTAATTCCATGGATTTATCATATAATTTTATATTTAATACCACAATAATTAAAGAAATGAAATATGGAAAAAATATCATGTTAAATAATAACTTATTATCAGAAATATATTTCCTAAGTTCCAATACATCCAATATCCATTTTCCATTAAGGAAATATTGCATATATAATTGTTTCCTAATAATCATCATAATATCTAAGATATTTTAAATTCTATAAAAACATCCTATGTTCATAAGTATTATAACTAAAATAATAGAATTTGAGAAATTATCAGTAAATCCTAAACAAATCAACAATAATAAATACAACATTTATTATTCTAATCAGCTATTAATCAATTAACTCGTGATTTATAACTGAACAACATATTATAAGTGAATGACATAAATCCTAGTTTACTTATGAACAAATCTATTCACTTTAAACAAACATCTACTCATAACCCAAATTATTTGCATTAACATGTATATCAAGTATATCAAATAAACCCACTTATATTTATATACATTTACAAACTCTTAGCCATTGATTTTGAAATGGATTAATATATAAAAATAAATGGTCATGCATTTATATACATATACTTATGCATATAATTAGAAGTGATTGTTCATGTGTGTGTGTGTGTGTGTGTGTGTGTGTGTGTGTGTGTGTGTGTGTGTGTGTGTGTGTGTTTTGTAAACTATTCATAAATAATATTTAATACTCTTTATGTATCATCCATGTAAACTATTCATAAATAATATTTAATAGTATTTATGTATCATCCATAATTACACACACACACACACACACACACACACACATGTATGTATATATGTTCATATTCTAAGTACCCTACTTTAGGAGTATATATTCATATTTCAACAAAATATAAATCAAATAAGATCACACAACATTCAAAAACCTCAAATGAATGCATACAACATAAGTTATTAAATACTATTATGTACTATATGATACAGTAAGTTATTGAAATTATCCAAAAAGTTTAATCCCCAATTAAAATTTTGAGATTCAACATATAGCCTTAATATTAAACCATTAAAAGACCTAGAAAAAATAATAACATTCCAATGTAACATGAAGATAATTTTACGCATAATTGGTTCATAGTATGTTTATACACAGTCGACAATACAACACAACACATAGTTAACTCTTAATAACTTATGCACAAATAGGTAGCATTTACATATCCAAATGATACCCAAAGTATCTCAAGTTGATATTCAAAAATCCCATACAACCTTATATAATATCAACTCACCATACACAAATAATCATTTAAATATAATAAACTCATGGACAATAAATCCATTTAACATAGTAATTAATTAACCACATTCACATAGTCAATTTTCAAAGACATTTACACTAAGTCAGCTCATAAACAATACACTACTAGTTATAAATGTTTAGTCTACCACAATTCCTTTATATTTAGTTGATATAATGTTTTTATAATTAGTTAAAATGTATTAATAAATTCTTCACAAAGAAATATAAATTTAATGCATAGTTAAGTTGAATAATATCATTTGACAGACCATTCAATATTATATCAAAACTAATTCAAAATCCACATTTATCCACTTAAAATAAAAGCAATGAATAAAAATTTTGATACTCTCAAATCAGTGCCTTTACATTTCCAACATAATCTTGATACCAAGTTTGAAAACTACCAACCTAGTTAATACAATACAAAGATTCATGCATAGAGTATTACAAATAAAAACATTTATCCACTTTAAATTATAAGCAATGAATACATAATCAACTAAACCTTGACTATTACCTCATTAGCCTATTCTAAAACCAAAAAAAAACATAAAAATCTAAAATGATATCCTATGTCATTTATTTAAAGTGGATACATAGTTGATTAACTATACTCCAATAAATCAAAGAACTAGACAATCATTTCATTTTGTAAAAGAAATGTAGTAAATATTTTAAATATCAAACATCCTATTTTTAATCCCCCATTTGAATCATGTTTTAAATACATTTTATATACATTCATACTTTTTTTATATAAGGAATAACATAATCAATTATTTGGCTAACCAAAAACACATTTTTGAATCCCAAACCAAAATAATTTCTCAAACCCAATTTAATAACACTTAACCATTTTAATAAAACATAAAATATCACACAATCATTTAGGCTCAAATTAAATAACACAATATTATAAATTTACTACATAAATATCTTTATATGTATAGTCATCCAAACTATTTGTACACATGTTATACCTATCAAAATCATGGATTCAATTATGTGGTATTTACACCATAGAATCAAATCCCCAAACCCTTCTTCAAGGGTTTTAACCAATAGACATCCATTATGAAAAATCCCAAAATGATTTTTTCAAACTTTATAACATGCATATGAATTTTTAGAGTGAATCAAGAATAAACCCTACCTCTATTTTTCCCAAAGTAGTCTGCCATTATTTGTAATAAAAATTTCTTTTCATTCCTCTTGTTATCCTCTACCTTCCATAGCTAACCTACAAATCCTTGAAATCTTTTCTTACTTATTATTTTTTTAGTCTCTTGCCTACATTTTAAAAACCCACAATATCATGGTGATCCATTGTCCATTACTCCAAGAAATAATCACCATTAAATTAGAAATTCCTATAATGCCTTCCATATTTCCATAGTTCGATCATAAAACTAACAAAATTCCATAATATTTCCTCCAACTCATAATCAAACCCTCACCATGCGATGTTTTACATGGTTCAAATGACCAAGAAAACAAAACCAAAATGATGATTCTAGAATTAGGGTTGATGTAATAATTCAATAAACATAATTACTATGTTTTAACAATAGTTTGACTGCCTATCCATTAACATTCAAACATCAAGTTGAACATTAAACAAAAATTTTAAACAATCAACACCACATACATAGGTAACCCTTATGTAGTTAGGAAATAAGTAATCCTAGGTACCACCTTAGGTCTTGGTTATGTATAGATAAATAAAACCATTTTGATATATAATCAAAATGCAATTTAATTATGTATGATGAAAATATATATTCTAATGATCCTTTTTTTATTCTTTTAAGTATAGGCCTATAAGAGGTTATGCAGTCAACTATTCAAACTATAGTCACTCCAAGATAATATACAACTGAAATATTCTAAAATGTTAGAAACAACATAATAATATCAAATAATCATAACTATAAATAATATTGGTTACAATCAAAACACTGATCTAGAGCATATCAACACATCCAAGCATGTATTAATCAAATATAATGAGATTAAATCAATCATGCATTTATTATTATATTTAGTATGTGTTGGGTTAATTATATAATCTCAACACCTCCAACATTTCCATCTATGTCATCCTCTTTGATGATACTCTCCCTACATATCTAACTGGAGAGTAGAATTTCTCTCACATCCACCTCACAAATGCTAATGGTAGTTATCTCATTAAGCATGCTAATAAAATTTTCTAAAGTAAAATAATCTGATTAAAAAAATATCCATATGCATATAAAACTCATATAAACTTAACCATTCAAGTAATATTATGAATATATAATGTAGATCAATATTAATGAAATAAAAATGGAAATAAAATGTAAGAAGCATAATACAAGAGAGCCACATATTGCACGTGTTCACCCAGTATGGGCTACATCCACACACAAATAGCTAGTTCTTCTCTTATTCAATCCAATAAATTAAGGTATAAACCTATAATACATCCACTGTAATATCCTCTTCACTTACACATAGTGTCTCGCCATGACTAGAATGCCCTCATATCAAAAGAGGTTTATATATTAGGGAGAAATTCATCAACATAATTTATACCATTATATCTATGACCTAATAGTGAATGGTCCATATTTACTAAAAATTTACTATATTTTACAATGCATTTTTCAAACATTTTTTGCTTCAGAGGCACTACCCCTGAACACCAACCAAGGGGATCCATGTATGGTCTCTACCCCCTAGACCTAGATGAAAAATTATAGTGGGGGGAAAGACCCCATCCCCCTCCCCATAACCCCTAATAGGAATTGGGCATTTTACTAAGATCAGGCTCCATCATCCAACAATATCCCATTGGGAAATTCTTTACTATAGCTCTACCACTACAACTCTTCATTGAAATTTTGTCTAAACTTTGACCTTGACATTTTTATCATCTTCCTTGTTACACCTAAATACCTATTGAAGATAAACAACTCTCTAACGTAACTTTTATGACTACATTTGTTAGCATATCTATAGGATTCTGACTCATATGGATCTTTTCTAACTCTAGTTGACCATCCTCCAAAACTAACAAATGAAGTGATACCTGAGTTTAATATGTTTGGTTCTTGAGTTGATTCATTAGTTCTTTGCTAAATGAATCACACTCTATATATCACTATGTAGCTTTTAATATTTATACTTCTACCAGAACTCTTCCATGAACTATTGCATCAAAATCATTTCCTTGATTAATTTTGTAGCTGAAATATACTCTGCTTCTATAGTTGATAAATCAACTATCTTCTACAATTTTTAAATCCAACTAAATATTGTGTCACCAAAAGTGAACACATAACTTGTGGTTCTCTTCCTACCATCTAAATCTCCATCCATGTTTACATTAACATATCCTTATAAGGTAACATCTGACCTTTCATAGCAAAAGTATCTATTAGTGGTCGCTCTCAAGTACCTGAGAATCCACTTGATTACATCTTAATGATCATTTACTAGATTATTCATAAACTCATTGAAAACTCCCATTGTATGAGAAATATCTAGTCTACTACATAGCGTAACATACGTTAAACTCCTAAATTGTAAAGCAAAGAGTACTTTGAAAATTTAATTGATTTATTTCTATGTTTTAGGATACTATTCCTTACTTAATTTGAAGTGCCCTCCCAAAGGTGTACTCACTCATTTTGCATCTTGCATATTGAACCTCACTATCACATTCTTGATGTCTTGTTGATACAAAGTCAATTTTCTATTTTTACTCTCTCTTGTTATTCTCACACCAAGGATTTACTTTGTAACACGCAAATCCCTCATTGAAAATGAATTTTCTAGTTTTTATCTCATTTGTATCTTGCATGTTAGACCTTATAACTAGCATGCCATCTACATAAAATAACAAGATAATATAGCTTCTATTATCTATTATCTTAAAATAAACATAGTAGTTAGAATGACATCTACTATAACCTTATTCTATCATAAACATGTCAAATTTAAAATATCACTACCATGGATCTTGATTTAGGCCATACAAACTCTTCTTCAACCTGCACACCATTTTCTCCTTACCTTTGACTTTGTATCCTTCCGATTGTTTCATATATATTTCAACCTATAAGTGACCATGAAAGAAATCAATGTTCACATATAATTATTCAAGGTACAAATATTATACTATTACCAAACATAAAATAGTTCTTATGGAAGTCATTTTTCCAACTAGATAACATATTTCATCAAAATCTAAACCTTTCTTTTGTACAAACCCCTTTTAAACAAGTTTGTCCTTGTACCTCTTTTTGCCTCCATATTCATCCTTGAAACTATAAACCCATTTATTAGTAAATATTATTTTACTTATAGGAAAATGAACCAAATCCCATGTTTGGTTGCGTACTAAAGAGTCCATCTCTTCTTTGATGCCTTGTTCTTACTTCTTTCTACTTTCTACCTGCATTACTTCATAAATTTTTGGCTCACCACCATCAATCAGTAATAAATAATAAAGTGAAGGAGAGTATCATATGGGGAGTCTACTTACTCTAGTAGTTCTTCTAAATACACTTTTATGAGTTTGAGGTAATTTTTTTTGTTATTGTAGTTGTTGCACATTATAATTTTTTAACACTTTTGTAATTTAATTATCAACTACTACATATTATGTATTTATCTTTTCTTATTTGTTTCCCTACAACTGATATCTATACATAACTTTCTCATTACATATCACATCTCTACTCGTAATTATTTTGATATTTTCAAAATCTCATAAATGGTAAACAAAATCATGAACTCTATATCTAATAAAAGTACATTTCTTAGATTTTTCTTTAGGCTTGGTTTTATTTTACTTGTCAATGTGTACAAATGCTTCATAATTAAAATTATCTAAAAAGGAATAGTCTATGCTTTTACCTATCCATGATTCCTATATAATGCCACCATCAAAAGGACTTGAATTCTCTCTATTTATTAAGTAAACAACAATATACACAACATATACCAAAAATTACAAGGGCAACTCTGCATGCAATCAGACATTCCTTGCATGCTCCATGATTGTACTATTCAACCTTTCTGACACACCATTTTATTTTGTATTCTTGGAACAATCTTTTCTCTACAAATCTCATGAGATGAACACTAATTATCAAACTCCTTACTCAAGTATTCACCACCATTATCTAATCTAACACACTTCAACTTATTTCCTATCTCATTCTCAACCAGATCTTTCCATTTATTAAAAGTATCAAAAACATTATATTTTTTTTCATATGCAAAAAACCTAAGTTTTTATAGTTGAACCATCAATAAAAGTAAAAGAATATGAAGAGCCACCAAGGGATGATACCTAAGCTAGTTCCCATATATTTATATGCATAAGATATAACTTTTCATCCTTTTTTGTTTTCCCAACTCTGAGAAATTTGAATCTCTTTTATTTTCCATACACATGGTGCTAATAGAAATCCAAATCCATGTTCTTCAAATTTGGCAACGAATTATTTGAGTGAAGAATTTTCATCACATTCTCACTCATGTACCCAAGTCTATGGTTCCATAATTTTGTATCTACTTCTATAAAATATAAATAAATAGAAGTGTCAAAATTACCAGTAGATAAATATAATATACCTATCTTCTCTCATTTTTCTATTACTGATTATCCTTTAGTGACCTTCCATGGATTTTATATAAATGTAACTATGCAGTCCTTAATTCCCAACTACTCTACTAAAATTATATTTCTTATCAACTCAAGAACATCTCTTAGCTCTTATGTCAACCATTTGTTTACATTATATAATTTTATCTATATCTTACCTTTTCCAATAATTTTACAAGGTTCACCATCACAAAAATAAACCTATACAAAATCACCTTGAACATAGTCTTGAAAATATGTCCTATGGGGTGTAACATGAAGTGAATCCCCTTAATATAACATCCAAGAATAATTAATACTATCTAATGGAAGGATTAAATAATGTTGCAACACATCACCTACTACATTCTCTTCCTAGTTATTATCTTGTTGTCCATCCCCTTATTTTCCTTTTTGAAACCAACAATTTTTATTTAGGTATGCTTTCTTCCTACAAATCTATCACACCAACATTCCTCTAGATTTAGATATACCCTTATTGGAATTCTCATGATTCTTTAGGTCCTTTCCTTTATCCTTTTCTCTTCCCCTACTCTCCGTAGTCAAATAATTACCTAGTTTCTCACATGTGCTTTTCTATCACATTTCCTCATTAATAATAATACCAATAACATCATCAAACACTATTATGTTTGAACTAGAGACATAATTACTCACATCCATGACCAAGCCATTATAGATTTCTAGAAATAATCATAAAATCAAAATATCCATAACCTCGTCATCAAATTCTAATCTTATAGAGCTTAACTAACGTGTGATCATGTTAAATTCATTTAAATGATCAACAACATACCCACCTTCTAACATCTCCACATTTAATAAACACATCATAAGAAATACCTTGTTAAACACTAATATTTTTTCATGCACTCTATCTAATGCCTTTTTCACATCCTCTATTGTCTTTTATTTTTTAATATTGAAGGCCATCAATAATTCCAAGCACAGTCATATTATTCCTAGTGCCTTTTCATGAAGATCCTCCCATTCTTCATCCTTCATAGTCATTGTCTTCTTTCTATTCCACCTAATGGTAGGAAAAGATCCTTTAGATATGGATACTACTTCATTTACATCTTCCATAGCTAGTATTTTTTTCTATCAAACTTCTCTCCCTTAAATGTGCCTTCTTCTACCATTACTCACATTAAAACCAAGAACCCTCTTTTCCTATGTGTTTATCTACCAAATAAACCTTCAATTATGATACTAATTGTTCAAAATATATAAGGAAGATCAATATTATTCAAATAAAGATGGAAATAAAATGCAATTAACTTAATATAAGAGAGACACATATCTAACATAGTTCACCTATTATAGGCTAAGTCCAAATAGAAAAAACTGGTCCTTTTCTTATTTAGTTCAATAAATGAAGGGGTAAACCTAAAATACATGTACTAAAATATCTTCTTCACTCACACATAGTTTTACACCATGATTAAAATCACCTCATATCAAAGTAGGGCTACATATTAGGGCAAAAATGCACCAATATAATCTCTACTATTAGATCTATGACCTGATACTAAATAGTCTAGATTTATTATGAAATTATAATATTTTATAATGATTTTTTCACAAATATTTTAATTTAAGGGTGCTACCCCTGAACCCCCAATAGGGGGATTCATTTATGGTCTTTACCCCCATGGTAACCATAGTGGGGAGTGGGTATTATAGTAAGATCAGGATCCACCATCCAATAAGTAATGACTCACATAAAATAATATTTATATGTATATTCATACATCAATATAATTAAAATATTTTACTAAAACAATAACTAAACAACATTAACCTCATAATTTGTGTTTAATAAAAAAAATTGTATTTAGTGAGGAAATTAGGATGTAACACTTGTTTTGCCTTTATGTAGTTAGTGTATCTCATTCTTCATAAAACTCATTCCTTCAGTGATCTAATGATATTGGTATAATACCTGATATGGTATTAAATCCAATATGGTATTTAATTTTCTAATTTTTAAAATCTTAATCTTAGTTTTATTTAAAATTATGAGATTTTTTTCTAAAAAAGCTTCTTTTCTTCATATCCGTTATTGGATTTTTTTTGTGATATGGATGTTTTGTGTTTAATAAATATTCTAAAACATGTATACAAATATTGATGAAAAATGTGTACTACGTCAATGACTACTCATTGTTCTTTTCCATGTTAACACCTTTCTTTGTTGTTGTATTTGTAGTGAGGCCTGAATATACTTAACAACATCAAATAACATGGTTTTCATATGGTACAATCAATCACTACCTATTACCAGATCTCATCTATCTTTGTTATATGTGGGGATATCAATAAAAAAATTATTTACAAGTAAAACCTCACTTTTTATTATCTTGGCAGCATTTTTATTTTATATAGCTCATTTCTTAAACCTAAGCAATATTTTATATGTTATCACTCCTTAGGATGAGTTTCTACCTTCTAGGACACTAAAATATATTTATATTATCAATAATACAAGTGCTATTTTATGGTATATCATTGGATATTTTGTGGAAGGGATATTTTTATGCCTTCTTAGACACATTTCTAGTCATTTTCTAAACCAAAGTATAAAAAATGGGTACAAGGGGGTGTTTGTCAGTACTACCCATCAAAACAATGGTTTCACATTGGGGAATATGGTTTCATCCTAATTTTTATTTTTATTTGTTTTCATGAAGTAATTATTTGAACCTTCATTCTCTTAGTCACTCCAACATCCTGGACATATCTTCACCCTTGTGGAATTCCATCTCCCAACCATAGAGTTGTAACCTCATTCACATAATCACTCCTAGCTTTACTCCCCTCACTCATCCATCTCATTAAAATTATGTATGGAATTATTATGCCATATGATTATTTCAATTTAATATAATGGTTTTGTTAAAAGCTATGTTAGAAACCACTCAAGCTAACCAATTATTTTGTGTCTAAATCCTTTTATTTGTATTTGTTAGATTTTTCTTGGTGGAGGTTTGCATCTTTGAATGTTTATCTCAAAAACCAAATTCAAAGATACGTTATTATGAGTCATGACATTGTATAAACCTAGCAAGTGGGGGATTTTACCTTTTAGTGGGACGAATGTTATTATTCCTAGTGGACAATGGCTTTTTACTATTTTTTGTATAAAATAATTGTTGAGATATCTTAAGACTTTCTGGGTGACAAGTAAATTTTCTAATATTTCTTCTGGATCATCCTCATACACTTGATGAAGATAGAGGGTAAGGCCCATTTTGAAAAGTATCTAAATAAACTCAAAATTAAACCAAACTATTATCCTTTACTCTTTACTTGTTCAATATTCCTTACTTGCTTTCTCACTTATACTCCTCACAAACACATTTTTGGTGCTAATTGACATCCATTATGGGGGGCCATGTTTGGATAAAATATGTGAATTTTAAGTGATTACAAAGCCATGTAAGATCATAATTTTGTTTGGCATCAACACCCAAGGTTTTTCCCCATACCCTACAAGGGGATCTATCCCTTAACCCCATTATGGATATTATTAGAGAGACCAAATAAACATATTAGGGTGCATATATGTAACAATTTATCACATGAAATACTTCAATTGAGTTCTTATATGGATAGATTCCTACCCCTATTAACTCAGGTCAATACAATAAGTGGGATAACACTTATGAAATGATTCTTATTAAGTTACAATTACATGTTTCCATGGTTCTTCATTACCACATGGAGAATAAATAATGTAGCTACACTATTTGGAGTATCATTTACTCTCTTTTTAGAGATCTTATTAAGATTAATATCACTCATCCTCATCCTCTTTCTATTATCTCTTTAGATAATGTTTTACTCTCTCCTCTTACTTATTTTTCATGTGATGACACATTCTAGATGGATATTGTTCTTACTTATATAGATCCACTACTATAGGATGAGATTATACTATAATTTATCTATCCCATTATATATTCTACATTCATTCCTATAAAATATATATTTCTTTTAGAGCCATCATAAATGTTCACTTTAGAGGATTCTACTATTTTTAGTAAGACCAAACATATTAAGAACATCAATGAATCATATCTCCTTATGGGTGTCACTTCTTTAGTTGGTTAGGCATGTTACACAATTTACATGGGCATTCTTTTAGTGAAAGTTCCATGTCCTTCTTCTAACATGTCTACTTTAATGACTTACATTGAGTTCTTGTACACAATCATCCCAAACCTATGCCAAACATAATATTTAAACCATATTAATATATATTCATATTAATACCATCATCTTTATGGAATGGGCATAATTTTAGTATAGATATTGTGATTTTCATTTAGCAAAAGGAAGAAACATTTATTGATGTAAATGGGGCTTTTTAAATCCTCAAACAGAAGATCTAATTATCAACATTAGTCATATTGTAAGATATAATTGGAGTGAAGGCTAATTCAACATAATATTCTATGTATAATTATTACCTTTATCTTTATGTTCTCTATTTTTCTCACTTATGGATGCATTTTTAAATTTTTTTTTGACATCTATAGAGCATGCATTATTTCTCTCTCTTCTTTTCTCTCTTTTGGAAGGGAGTTTTTCATACATGTTTTATCCTTTTATATACTTTATGAGAGTTTATTTCTATATGGGTACCTCATCAAGTCTTGTTTTTGAGACCCATTTCCACTACCCACATAAGTTATGCTTATATGGGGTGTTATTGTAGCATGTTTATTTTCCTCATATTTATTATATTTTGTATTTTTTACTAGACATGTCACATATTATTCCACCTCACTCGGAGATTCCCTACACTATTAGGATATTATTTCTTATGTGTAAATATTATAGGGATCTACATTTGGTACCAATATTAGCTAGTTAAAGTTACTCCTTTGACTGGATAATATGGTTATGGAGTTACACATTCACTTGTATTTATACATATCACTTCAGGATATATTATTAATGTAGAGTGTTGGATCCTTGTGTTTTCATGATTTTTTAATTATAAAATTTATGTGGATTTAATTACTTGTAGTTTTTGTATGCTTGCCCTTTTTACTTTTTAAAATTTGTGTCTCGCATCACTCATGGAAATAATGCATTCATTGATCTAGCGATCTTGCAATAATCCTTGATAATTATATGTTCTTATACCTATTCTAAAAAATAATAATTTGACAAATTCATATACTATTTAGGGGTAGGATCATATGTTTCTAATGTTAGTGTCATGATAAGTTACCCTAAGTGTCCCATATAAATACATTATAGATATAAGCCTAATGGATATATCTAGCATTATAAACCAAGCCTACTGCAACACTTTCATCATAAAATGGGTTTACTTGCACTTCTCCATTCACCAATAAATGACAAATAATATCACCTATCCAACTATTAATCACATATACCAAGATTTACCCATTTTCCAAAGGTCTAAAGTTATAATATAGGTTCTAGTCATTAAATGAGAATAATAGCACACATACACTTAAAAAGAATAACTAAATGCAATTCAAATTACCTCTTCAAAGTATTAGATATTTAGAAAACACTAAACCATTAATTTGGTAATGGTTTTATATTATCTAAACCCACCTTCTTCCATTTTTTAGGCCTCAGAAATAGACATAGGGTTTTAAAGAGAAGGAGACAATCTCTTAGGATACCACACACATAGTGAGACATGATATATATATATATATATATATATATATATATATATATATATATATATATATATATATATATATATATATATATATATATATATATATATATTATGCACAATGAAATTAAATAAAATATAAATGCATTTTATACACAAATGAATCTAACATAAAATAAATTATATCATACTTGATAGGCATGCTTTGAATTTCATATTCATTCTATAAGTTCCTGATTAGAGTGACTAACAGTATACTTTTACTCTTCATTCACATACATGCCATCTTAAACCTACATAGATAAAAAATGATAATAATATTGATCCTTTATTTTTATTATATTTATAGTAAGTGTAATTGATCAACTCATATTCTTCCATTTACATTTAGATGCATTCATTATTTATATACTACATATAATTTGAATATTTAAAATTTGATACTTATTTAGGTTCACATCATAAAAAGGAAGTCAAAAATTATTATCTAATTTATGAATAGATTCCATATTGACACATAATGCTTATAAAAATTTGATATTGGATATGTTCAATCATGAGCCATTATCTATAAATACCCAACTCTTATTAATTTATTTATAACCTAACTATTTAAAAGAAGATTTCTTTTTATAGTGTGTTGATTAGGAATGTCATCCTTTTCAAAAGGGTTAACTTATTAATTATTATCTAATGTATTGACCACAAATGAAAATTAGGTTGGTTATATGTCCTTTGGTATAGTTGTGTAACACACTATGTAATATAGGATATTCTTATAAATAGGTGATGACTCGAGTAGACTTAATATAGATATTTTAGCTTGGGTATTAAAATTTGATCAATGATATAATACTATTGATTTGAATTTTCAAGCACGGTGGGAGGTGTAGTGGGATAAATAGGGATATTCATGATACATCCACTATACCCTATATGGTGGAGTACCATACCTATTTTTTTTAATAATAATGTGGACTATATAATTAAATAAAATCATAAGGTTAATAATGGGAATGTTATTATAGCTATCATGAGCTTGAGGTGTATTCAAAAGAGATAAAAAAAAATTCATATAATTTTTTTTGACATATAGTAGTAGCTAAAGGTATATAAGACTCAATATTTAGAAGTTACTAATGATATATATATATATATATATATATATATATATATATATATATATATTATTAATTTTTCATTTAGACCTTAACTTAATATCACATGAATTTGATCTATTTAATTACATGGTTATGAAATATGTTACATATTTTATACAAGAAATATGCAAGTAGGTCTATGATAACTTAAATTAGAAAGTACTATACATACGCATTATATCCATGATGTGTTTATGAGATTAAGAAAAAATAAAAAACCCCAAATTTGAAACATTAATGCTAAAATTTTAAACCTTAAAAAGGTTGAGAAAACCCTAAATTAAACTATTATTTTCCATACTAAAAGGAATAATAGAGAGGTCTAGGGTTTAAAGATTGAAACCTTTAGATACAAAGATTTATTGTGATAGGAAATAACAAATAACATCACAAAATTATAGATAAATAAATAAATATAAAATTATAGGATATAAGAATGAAATCATGATGGAACCTATTTTTTTTTTCAAGAGATGGAATTTGGTAACTAGTATGTTTTATCTTATTTTTGATTTATTGATATAAATAAACCAAAAAAGCTATTTCTAATTCATATTGTATAATGTATTTATAAATTGAGAAAATCTAAATGTAACAACAAAATTATAGTCTTATTAATATTAATGTTTATAGAATTGACGTAAAATATAAGATACTTATCTTTTTTGTGTTTTTTTATTGTTTGTGATAATCCAAAGTCATCAAATAGGATTTGTACATGCTATGTATTGACCAAAATCATGAAATAGGCTATCAAAATTAGTAGTATGAGTCTAGTATTGTTTGTATGCCTCTAGTAGTCATATTTTTCTATGTCATTCCAAATTTTTCAAGGAGAAATAAATTAATATATGATAACATAAACCAATATCTTTATGTCTAAAAGTGGATTCTTTGTATTTATATACCTTTATACCTATGTGAATAACATTATTTTCATTTTCTTTCCTTCAAAGACCTCTATTTCACTCTTGAGACCAACATGACCTTAAAAAAGGTGATAAAGATAATTGGTTCATTTAAACTAAATAACACCATGCTATGTGGATATACATTACCTCCATTCTAATAATATAAACATGGCTTAAAATACATGTAATTCTCCCACCCATATATGTGTGTGAAATAAATGTATTAATAACATCCTTTATTATAAAATATTTTATTTTCACCACTTGAAAATTGTGAATTTTCCTTTTCAATAGTTTTTAGATTTGAATCTTGCCTTGTTCCTTTTTGAGGGTTTTATATTTAGAAGCTTTAGGATAGTTCCTGTAAATATGCAGATGAATAATAGATGAGATCTTAATAAATGATAGATAACAACATGCTTAGGCTTCATATTATTATAAATTTGAATCATTACTATAAAATAAAAATGATAAATTTACAGATCAATCTAAAAGAAATATTTTAACCTAGGAAAATATCCATTAAAAAGTGTGTGAAAAAAGTACCTTAAAGGAAAATAGCTCTAGTAATTGGATTCATCTCAAAATGGTAAGAGGTTTCCAAAATGTAGGAAACAATGATTTTAGAACAAGAAATATTGTCAATAGAATAATGAGTTGTTCAATCAAAGACTAGGGAAAAAATGTAAATGAATAATGGTAAACTATGAAGTTAGGTCCCAAATATAACATAATGGTTAGGTGAAATTGTGATAAAGAGTTAGTTGTGTACCCACTACTTATATATGATAAGGATTGGTCAAAACTAACATCGTCAAGTGTCTAATATAAAATACAAATGCATATAAAAATGTGAATGCTAAAAAGGTATTGATTTTCATTACTAAGTACATAAACGAAAAAAAATGAGTGTGCATAAGGAACTTAGATATATGTTTAATTTTTACTACATACTTCTTATGTATAAATTCTTAAAATGACTCTATATTAACCATGTAACTAATACATCAATAAATAGTCTATCAAAATTTATGCAAATGCTTTCAATGAAGATGCAATAATGTGATTCTATAGACAAGATGTATCTTATTGAGGAATATTTTATGTTTTTACCATAAGGTTTCACCCTCACCTCCATTTTAGGAATTATTTAGACTATTGGAAATTGATTAAAGATACATAAAAGTTTACTATTATAATGTGTTTGATTATTTTTCTTGTATATTTTAACAATTTTGAAAATGAATAAAAGCATAATATTTTGACAAAAGAAGGATTGTTTCGTAATTTTAGGTTAAATTTTGATTTTGAAATCAATTTTGTGAAAAAATTATATCATTTGAAATATTTTTAAGATAACTAAAATTTTTATCTTATGCACTTTTTATGATTCCCTATGGATTTTTGTTATATTTTTAGAAGAATAAAAAAGTTTATTTTTATGTACATCAAAATATTCTTTTATATTAATTCAAAACTCTAAAAGAATCCATAAGAATCTTCAAAAGTGTATAAAATAAAAAATTTAGGGCTCTTCAAATGTCTTTCCAATGATATAAATTTCACTCAAAATGGAGGTTAGAGTTAAATGTTATGAAAAAATATGAAAGATTATTTTTTTATCAAAAGATTTATTTTATTCTTTAGAAAATCATTAAAAATATGTGTAAAATCAAAAAAAAATTAGCAAATTAAAGTTTTAAGTATATTTAGAATGTTTCCAACATTTTAAATAACACCTAAGATGGAATTTAAACTGTAAATTTATTGTAAAATTACTTTAAATAAAAGAAATTTTAGTTGTGGAATAACCTTATAGAGATACTACAATGAAACGTCCATAGAAACCATGTACAACAACTCTTCTAGAATGTTATATGATGCAGGAGCATCTACATAGGTTGATGATGGATATATATATATATATATATATATATATATAAATACATATATATATACATATATGTATATATATACATATATATATATACATATATGTATATATATATGTATATATATATATATATACACACACACATATATATGTATATATATATATACATATATATATATATATCCATATATATGTATATATATATATATACATATATATATACATATATATATACATATACATATATATATACATATACATATATATATATATATATATATACATATACATATATATATACATATACATATATACATATATCTATATATATATACATATACATATACGTATACATATACATACACACACACACACACACACACACACACACACACACACACACACACACACACACACACACACGAGAATGACATATAGTAGGGGTATTTATTTTCAATAGAATTTAAATTCAAATATTTATTTATGTAAAAAGTTAAAAATATATCTAAGGTATTAGGGATATACATAGAAGTAAAGGAGAAATTTATTTGAGAGAATATTGGTCTTGAAGAAGACCAGTCTAAAGTTGTCATAAAAGAGATAATTATTACACCTTGAGATAAGGTGCTGAATAAAGAAACAAAACATGAAAATAGGGAGGATTAGGAGTCTTTGTTACCTAAATTTTAAATTATGGATGAGTGAGAGAGGAAACATAACACCATTAGGATTATATTATCATTGTAAATAATATATTGTAAATAACCAAGGATTTGATATATACAACAGTCAGTGGAGTATGGATATGGTATATTTAAAGGATTCCTCAGATTAAGTAAATGTGTAAAATATTATTATTTATTGTTCATTTATTCTATTAAATAATACCTGAATGATTCATGATCAGTTTTAAAGTCCCCATAATTGGTCTTGTAGATTCTAGGATCTATGGCACATTGACCTAGCATTCATGTACATTAAATATCTTTAAAATTCCAATGATCAATTTTTTCATGCGGCATGTTGTCCATTTATTCTTTTAGTCTGCATGATATTGGGTATATAAATACCCAAAAAATAAATAGATGAGAGTAGAGAAGGTGAAGAAAAGAAAAGAAAATAGGAATACACAAAAGGATAAGTCTTTCATGGTAGGTTAACCAATTTATTTACATGAGGAAAATGAAAATCTAAACTCTATGCACTCAACTTCTCGTGGTATGGTTGAGACTACTGATCAAAAGATGATAAAACAATAGGTCTATGGGTTTGTTGGATTAGATCGAGGTAAAGGAATGGGTTTTGGATGATGGGTGTAAAATGGTGACCATAGAGATACTAGAATGTATCTCATGCATAAAATTAGTCTGTATCATAGTTTTGGTGATTTATGTTTTCATGTATTTTTTCACTACATGACAACATTTATCCTTCATCTTAGCTATTAACTAGCATATTAATTTTCAACAAATCATAACTTCCAAGAAGAATTTTGAATTTTATAGAGGTGGACTGAATGTGATTTATAGAATATAAAGGTTTAATAATCATTGTGAAGGATAATCACATCAACTCAAATGGTTGAGCCAAAATATTTTGAAGAGAAGGTGTACATTTGTAAAATGAAACAAAAGACTTCTACGTGATCTTGATAAACATTAGAGATAGAGTTTCCATCATCAATTGAAAGTTTCTTAGTTTTAAACCTTTGACATGCATAGGCATAGCCACCATTGTTCAACCAAAATATTGATGAAGCCAATATCACAGTTGATTTTATACTTTATAGGCAATCTAAAAGATTAAAAAGAAGGAAGAAAGGAATTATTCAAAGAAAGAAAGACTATTATTTGATGTGCACAAGTAAGGGATCAAAGGAAAATCATTTCATATAGACCCATAGATGTGTATTTAGACTTATAGCAGTCCAAAATATCATACAATCCAAAAAAGATGGAGAGTAAAATATAGAACTATGGGATCAAAGGCATCATCAATGTTTTGTGAAGGATTCAAAGTCTACATATAAGATAGATGGATAAGGCATCAAATGGTATCTTGGTGGTATGTTGAAGTGGAAATGTATGCCAATTACTTAACAAATAATTATACAAGTATCTGGTAGGTCTTGAGCATATGTGAGTAGAGGAAAGGCCCATGTTTTTGACATTTATCGTGAATAGTAAATCTCTATTGAGCTCATTAAAGGTATTGTATTCGGTTGATGTTAATTTTAATTCTCATTTCAAACAATAACCTAGCTTGATTCCTTGACTATTATAAATTTATTTTATGAAGAATAATATTAAAGGATTATGTATTTGAAGGGGAAACTATTTGATCAAGTCCATTTTGTATCATTTATTATAGTATGTATTCCAAGAGTTTATTTTTATTTCATTTCACAAACAAAATGGTAAAGCACTGTAGAGACTCAGTATACATAGGTGGTATTGAATAGAGTATATAAAAATTCGAATAAATGCATTCATAAGGTTTGTTGATAGCTGCATTATACTTGAAACCAAATACATATAAAAATGAATCAACGAAGGAGTATAGAGATGTAGTGAGACCTTGGTTGTCATGATTAAAACAATGGGAACTACAAGCATGTAGAGTTAGTAAAAGGTATGAGTTGATGTTGTGAGAAGTTGCATACATTAAATGAGGGGTTATAAAAGGATAAAAAAACATGATTAAAGTGTTAATAACTGTAAACTAGTCCATTGACATAAAAATAAATTAAATGCATATTGTAACAATAACTTGTTGTCAAGAAAGTGAATAGTAATTTGCATACAAAGATAAAGTGAGAGATAAAGAACAAATGAAAGAGAAAATTGGTCAAACCTATGTATCATATTTTTGGTATCGCAACACATCCACAAGCTCAGAAGGAGAAGGTATGTTTTTATATTTGAATTTGTTAAATGGTATGTTGCTACATAGGAATATTGAAAGAACCCTGAGAAGTATTGAAGATAGTATGAATTTTATTTTGTGAAGATTTTATGTTGTGAATATTTACAAGTTACATTGTTAAAGGTATTTTAGGAGGTGGTTCTAGGAGTTGTAAGTCATTAAGATTTCATATAAAAATAATCTAGGGAAGGATTAAGTGGAAAGAAGAGCTTAGAGAAAGCTCAAGTGGTAAAGAGCTCAATAGTTTCTCAAAGTGTAGAACCAAGAGAAAAGGCTTGGATAGGAAAGTCAAAAGACTAGAGTGAAACAATTCTGGGTGAGATTGGAGGATTTTATCAAGAGACCAAAGAGTTGGTTGAGACAAAAAATAAAGTGAGAGAGAGATAAAAAAATTAGAGAAAGGTGGAAGAACTACCAAGGGAGAACCAGAAGAAAAAGAGTAACCCAATGAAGGGATGTTTAATTAGGGAAAGTTAAACACAAGAGTTGAAAGAGAGGATAGATAAGTTACAATTCATGATGGACCACCTATAAGAAATTCAAAGTGGGAATTTGATAGTAGAAATAAAGAAAAAGGCAAGATGGCTAGTAAAGCAACTTATGGAAAGAAGTCAAAAATAGAAGATGATCATGAATTTGAGAAAATAGGTAAAGGTGTTGAAAACTCAGTCTAACAAGGAAGAAAAAATAGAGGAAATGAAGACTTAAAGTTTTAATTTTGATCTTTTATGTGAATATATGTTTGTAGGTGAATAAGAAGAAAAGGATAGTGTCCAAGATGAAGTAATTCTTTTTGAAGGAATATTAAATAATCTTGAATTATCAACTTCAAGGATGCATCAATAAGAACATGAGGAAGAGATGAAAAATGTTCTTGTAATGAGAATTTTAAGTGGAGATGAATAAGAAGTTATAGATGCATTCTTATATCTATTGAAGAATAAATACATGAAAAATGGCTAAATGTAAGTAGCCTTGAAGAAGAAAAAGAAATGAAGGTTATGGATGAAAGATTTAGTCCATAGACAAGTGAAGGCAATAATTTAAAGTTAAAAAAGAAAGAAATTAAAAAGGAGTTTCAAGGAGATAATACCAGAAGGATGATACCAGGTATTTTTGTTCATCATTTAATAAATTTGTTGTGTTTTGACATGGTAATTTTGGTCATCACAAATGAAGAGATAATGTGTAAAAAATTCCTTTAATGGAATATGTGAACAAGAACAAGTCTTTTTGAAGACAAAAGGAAGAAATTTTGACCTTGTAACATGTGTAGTAATATATCAGAGGTGTTAGTGAAGACATTCCCTCTAACCCAGTGTCTAGCAATGTAATTGATGAATCCTGGGTTTCCCTTGATGCTACCAAAACCAATGATGGCCCTTTCTCCACCCCTATTAATACCCCCAGCTCCTTTGTGAGCAAAAAGAAGAAGAGGAAGGTTGATGGAGAAGAAGAAACTTTTGAAGAGACTACGGAAGGGATCCATAGGAATCTAGGCAGGGCCACGGCAGGCTAAGGTGGCAAACCTCACAAGCCTTATAAATTAGTAAGGAAGGTTTCCCTTCTGGAGTGCACAGGTTGGGGTGGATTGTTGGCAAACTAGCCCTGAAGGCTAGACTAATTGATTATTTAGATAGTGCTTCAGACAAAGCAAACCAGGAAGAAGAGTCTGAAGAGCTAGAAATCCAAGAAATTTCAAAGGACATTGGAGGGAAACAAGCTTCTCGAGATTTTGAGGTCACTAAAGAGTAGGGTGCTGACACTATGCGAATTTTTGACAATAAGGGGAAGATATATGTCGAGGAATATGGGGGCACAGAGAATGAGATTGATTGGAAAATCAAAATTGGGGCCTTGAATGATTGAATTCAAAAGCTAGAGAAGGTCTTCACCAAAGGCCTTCGAAATATAATTCTGTTGAATATGTCTACGCTGGAAGTGGTGGGTAATACTAGGAATGTTGACAACATAGAGAATGAGAAACTTAATGATCTTCTTAATTCAATAGTTATGTAGATAAGGCCTTTCTAACTCTAGTCTTTTCATCGCTTATGTTTTGTTTCTAACTATTGTTCTCAGCTGTGATGTTGTTTCTCTGTAGGCATCTTTTGTTTGCCTGCCTTTTTGTCTTTGTTGACTGTGTAGGGTTCATCCCCTAGTTTACCACCTTACTTAATCAAAAAAATGTGTAGTAATGAAAATTAGAGTACTAAAAATTTTGATAAAAGAGGGATAGAATCAACAATGGCAATGAAGGTGAAAGAGAATTAGGAATTGGTGGGAGATATGCAAGAAAAGTTACAAAGAAATAAACAATATAATCAGTGGAAGAAGTGGGAGTAGGTAAATAATGTTTTCAAATGGGTAAATTATCATTTGAAAATTTAGTTGAATATGTTGAATATATATAGAATGAGCAGTATAAAAAAGTATATGAGAATGCAAACATGGAAATATTTAGGTAAGCTTGTAGTTACAGTTGGATGGACAATGAATTTTCCATATGATAGGAGAAAGAATCAAAATAGGTATCAAGTTTCATCTAAATCATGGAAGTTAAAATGCATTTTCATTGTTTTTGATAAAGGCAAGTAGTAGGAGAATAAAATACAAGGTATAATCATGAAGAAGGAATTCAAAGGGAAGCCAAAATGTGATTTAAATATATAGGTATACAAGGATGAATTTATGATAGGTAAGGCATTGCAGGAGAGCCATAAATAAGTTAATGAAGAGAACCACTTAATTTAAGAATGTATAGACTAAACAAGTAAGCCATGGGATTTCAGAGAAGATAGGCCAAATTAGAATAATGTTGAATAAAAGAGAAACATGATAGGAACATGTTGTATGAAAACCAAAGTATCAATGACTCATGAACAACAATTCATGAGTTATTTTTATTTTCACCCTGGGTGTTTGATGGAGGAGCATCTCAATAGTTTGATGATGGATAGATATATTTTAGAGAATGAGATATACAAAGGTTATTTATTTTATAAAAAAATTTAAATTCAAATATTTATTTGTTTAAAAATGTAAAGAAATTTCTAAGGTTGTAGTCTTAAACATAAAAGTAAAGGAGAAATGTAGTTGAGAGAATATTGGTCTTGATAAAGACCAATCTAAAGTTTTCAAATAAGATATAATCTTACACCTTGAGGTAAGGATCTCAATAAATAAATAAAACATGAATATAGGAAGGATCAAGATTCTTTGTTATGTACATTTTAAATTGTGGGTATGTGAGAGAGGAAACCTAAGACTATTATGCTTATATTATGATTGTTAATAAGATATTCTAAATAATGAAGGATTTGATATTTATAACAATCTATGGAGTCATGGAAATTGTATATTAAAAATATTCCTCAGATCAAGCAATTGTTTAAGATATTATTATTTATTTTTCATTTATTATATTTAGTAATATTTAAATGATTTATGATCAGTTTTAAAGTCCACATAATCAGTCTTATAGATTCTAGGATCTATGGTGCATTTACATGCCATTCTTTTAAATCCAATATATTTGAAATGCCAAAAGTCCATTTCTCATGAAACATGTTAATTTATTATTTCAATCTACATGATATCCATTTAATCATTCAGTTTGCAAGATAGTTTTGGTGATTATGTTTGCATGTATTCATGCACTACGTTTCAACATCTATCTTTCATCTTAGTTATTAACTATCATATTAATTTGCATCAAATCATAACTTCTAAGTACAATTTTAATTTTGACAGAGGTGGACTAAATGTGATTTAGAGAATTTAAAGGTTTAATAATCATTATGAAAGATAATCACATCAATGCAAATGGATGCGTCAAAATGTTTTGAAGATAAGGTGTATACTTGTAGAATAAAGTAAGACTTATGTGTCATATAAATACACATTAGGGACAAAATTTCCATCATCAGTTGAAATTTGTCAAGTTTCAAACCTTTGACATGCACATGCATAGCCACCATTTTTCAGCCAACATTTTGATGAAGATAATATAACAATTGATTTTATATTCTATAGATAATCCAAAACAATAGAAAAATGGAAGAAAGGAATTATTCAAATAAATAAAGACTATGACTCAATGTGCACAATCAAGGTATTGAAGGAGAATCCTTTTGTATAGACCAAGAATTGTGCATTTAGACCTGTAGTAGTTTGAAATACATACAATCCAATAAAGATGGGGAGAAAAATATAAAATCATGGGATCAAAGGCATCATCAACATTTCATGAAGGATTGTAAGTATATATATAATATAGTTGGATAAAACATCAAATGACATCTTGGTGGTATGTTGAAGAGGAAACATATGCCAATTGCTTAACAATTAATCAGACAAGTATCTAGTAGGATCCCAAGTATATGTGAGTGGAGGAAAGGACAATGTTTTTGACATTGATCATAAATATTAAATCTCTACCAAGCTCATTAAAGGTATTGGATTTGGTTGATGTTAGTTTCAATTCTTATTTCAAATAACAACTTAGCTTGATTCCTAGACTGTGATAAGTTTATTTTATGAAGAATAGTATGAAAGGATTATGTATTTGAAGGGGAAAGTATTTGGGAAAGTCTATTTTGTATCGTTTATTATACTCTATATTTCAAGAGTTTGTTTCTATTCCATTTCATAAATAAAATGGTAAAGCCCTATAGAGACTCAATATATATAGGTAGTTTTGTAGAGTATATCAAGAGTATAATAAATTCATTCCTTAGGTTTTTGGATAGACACATTATACTTGAAACCAAATCCATATAAAAAGGAATCAAATGAGTATAAAGATATAGTGAAACCCTAGTTATCATGATCAAAATAATGGGAACTAAAAGCATGTGGAGTTAATAAAAGGTATGAGTTGAAGTTGTAGGAAGTTGCATACATTAAATGAGGGGTTATAAAAGGATGAAAAATCATGATTCAAGTGTCAATAACCAGAAGCTAGTCCACTGACCTAAAAATCCATTAAATGCATATTTTTATAATAAATTATTGTAAAGAAAGTAAAAAGTGATTTGTATATAAAGATAAAGTTAGAGATACAAAATAAATGAAATAAAAATTTAGTGAAACCTCTACATCAATATACCACCAATAATTATGCATGACTTTACATATGATTTCAATATGATTATTTTATCTTAGTCAAGTGTGCATATTTTTATTTTACTTGCCTTTTCATTGAAATCATATTATCAATTTTGACAAAAGATACACTTGTAAAAATGCCTTAGAAATATGGGGTACATAACCCCAATCACTTCCCTCTAAGTTTATGAGAATAAACTACTTTAAAATACTCTAAATAGGGATGTACTCACACAATTATCTCATCTATGTGTGTTTTTACTTGATTGTGATCCACTAGAATCCAATACAATGCTTTATATTTTTACAATTGATAACATGTAACTTTGATCTTACATTTATATTTAAACTTGGCTATAGGTTTTTTCTTCTATAGGTTTTATATAGATATAAACATTTGGATAATGTCTCAAACATGTGAAAAAATATCTCTATATGTGTATGATAAATAGTGAATAATTCAACCCCTTTTCAAAGACATTAGGATTAACTTGCATTTATAGTTGAATCTTTGATATTTAATCCCATAAATGACATATAAAATGCATTTATACCAACCCAAGGGAGATGTTTTTATTTTATTATTATCTATTAAGGATCACATGATACTAACATAAAATAAATATGCCTATGGTAACTACTAAATCTAACTATTTTCAATACTATCTAGAAAGTGAAAGTCTATGATATTGAATATGAGAATAACCCACTTAGTATTATAGTGTATTCTAAATCATGCTATCTATTTATTTAATATGAACAATATAAACTTGGGGTGGCCAATTCAATATAAATATTAGCGTATAGTGGAAATGTGCATAACATTCAAATGTGTATGCACAATTTAGGGATTTTAAAAAGATGTCAAAACTGATTTTTTTAAAGTTTATAATACAAAATTTGTGTCTGAAAACTACACATTCTAGTCTAGTATTAAAAATTATCGACAAAAGGATAAAATAAATAAATATGGTATATTTAAGTACCTATACTTTATTTTGATAGGTATACCTCAAATATCTAACTTGATGCATGCAAAAATTTCATAGTAATATCTAGAAATAAATAACCACTCCGAACAAAAATATGAAATAATAGAGATAACTAAAATATATAAAATTTAAAATTTAAGGAACAAATACACTTGAGATGAAATAAACCAATCTTAAATTTAAATAATTTTGAGAATCTCACAGGATGATTATCTCCCAAGTATATGAAACTATTAATAACATGGATTGAGAAGTATAAATGACTCAACCCCCATTGGATAAATATACGTTCTACTTGAGAAATGAATAAACAAAACTAAATAGGTATGTCTGTAAAAGTACAACCCCATAACAAGTTTGTATGTAAAATTACAACTATAAAACAAATTCTTATGTAAATTAAAATTATGAGTCAATAACTACATAAGGGCTTTAGACCATACATTTTACATAGAACCATTTATCCTCATCATTAAAAAAAATTTACATTAAAAAAATTAATTCCTCAAATTTGGTCCATATATATCTCAAAATGTTATATAATTTCATTATTTTACGTCAATTTACTTAATATGATAGATTTGATAAATTATCTCAATCTATCCTTTTTAAACTCTCTCTTTCTATCATAGAATTTGTCAAATCTTATTCATAATCATCTTGAATGACCCACATATGACTTAAATATGATATGACATTATGAATATATCAGATGTACATAGCATAATATGACCCAATTTATAAATAAATTTATTTTCAATGCTTGAATCTATATGAAAAGATTAATATATGCCACCCTTTTAAGGTGAGGGATGAATCTTGTGTGTGTGTGTGCACGTGCGTGCGTGTGTGTGTGTGTGTGCGCGCGCGCGCGCGTGTGTGTGTGTGTGTGTGTGTGTGTGTGTGTGTGTGTGTGTGTGTGTGTGTGTGTGTGTGTGTGTGAGAGAGAGAGAGAGAGAGAGAGAGAGAGAGAGTGATATCATGTGAATTATGTATACACACATGATTATATATGTCATCATATAAATATTGAGTCATTCAATATCATATAAAACATATAACTAAAGGAAATGGGCATATAATTTTCATTTTGTGCACATATAAAAATTAGGCATGGAATAATAACCATCATAGTAATATGCATCATATATAAACACATGATAAAAACATAAGATCAAATCCAATATGAGTATTCATGACATAAATCATGGAATATGTAAGGACACAATATCATGATCATGAAGAACACAATAACTGAATACATGACTCAACTCTAACTCAAATTTGATTAGACATGGACAACATGGCCATGATATACATGACAAGGTCCTCAACACAACTGATGCATGACATGACCATTTACAATCAATACATAGATAAAAAAGTCTAATATAATAAATATCAATCATCACATAATCTAACAATCAACAACATCAAGCATGCATGGAAGAAGTAATGTTTGTCCACGTAATCAATTATTTAAATTATTTATTATATAAAATGACAATATAGATATGGAATAAAACTTTAAAATTATATGGAAGATAAAGTAATCTGTAGTATATGACGATTAATGGATCAGTATATAAATATAGAACTTGATAAGTATGAAATGACACCCCTAGTTTTTGTATGCCCCAAATTTAGAAATGTATCCCTTGTGTACAATGCATGTTCTACATTTATATGTTTATGTATCATATTAATGTTTATGTCTTACATCCCAATCATGTATAATGTGAAAAAAATATGAATGGAAAATGGATATGTAACTCACCATGTATATGATAACTAACATTAATCAATCATGTGGCTATAAAAACATGTCATGTGTAGGTCCTAAATTTGAATTATTTGATAATTTAACTAGGGTATGTTGATACTAATCAATGACACCATCAATTTTATTCACACTTTAATTTCCTTAATTGATTGGTTTAGGTATCACACACCATGATAGATAAGTAATGAGTAAATTATATATACATTTATTCACTATATCAAATTTCTTAATTGTAAACTTATTTGGACAATAACTATGTTAGCTAAATTAATTTTTACTTTATTATTTTTATACATTATAAATAGTGGAAAGGTCTAAGGAAGGTGATGTAATATCTATCTATTTAATTAAGGCATTAATTTGACCTACTTCTCATTTGCTTCCATTGTAAAATATGCATCACTAGTATACAATTAGTCTACATCATCATGTATATAATCATAATCAACATAGGAATTTAATTCATTAAAAAAAGCATGATCATAATTCAAAAAATAAATATATTAATCACAGAACTAAAATCATGATCATAATTTACAAAATAAATATTGTTAATCACAAAACTAAAACCATCTACATCCAAATTTGTCCACTCAATCATAAGGCACAACATGCATATAAAATAAATAATGCATGGGAAGATACAAAGTAGGGTTGTTATAACCAGATACTCTAGATTTTGGAATTTATTTATTGAATTTTCCATGCTTTTAAATATATTTATCATTATAAAAATCATGTTACCTAATTTTTTCCATACTATATTTCATTGTTTGAGTATTATTTTAAGTAATTGTTTTCAATTTGCTACTTGATATGAAGATGTTCCATGTTATGAAATGGATATTTTATTACATTTAGGATAAAATTTAATATAATCATAACTTTTTTCAAGTATTTTATCCATTTATATTATCCATAATATTTAGAGTGTAGCATTGTATTGAGCCAATGTATGCCTAGTTTGGAGTGTATTTTTAGACCAAGAGCTATGAGTCACTAAATAAATGTTAAGAATTGGTTATATGAAATATTCATAGTCAAATATCCAATTTCATATATAATTTATTTTAAATGTGTCATGATACATACATTAATTTCAAAATAATTATCAATTATGACTTTGGTGCATTTATTACCATTTATGTGATTGCTAATAATTAAAGGTTATAAAAATGAATAATCCATTTTGGCTACCACCTTTGAAACCACACTTGTAAAATTAGATTACTTAGGTATATATTAAATATGAAATTCCTTATTAATATCCTCTTTGTTGGGAAACATTTATTTAGGTAACTCTTATTTTATTAATTTGACCTTTTGGAAGTTAACCATAACTTAGTAATTTTCTCAACATTGGAAGGTGTGCTTAGATCTGATGGTGATTTAATAGATGCATCTGGTGTAGGGTATCAAATATTAAACAAATTTTGTATTATATTTTTAAAATACAAAAAAATATCCTTGGGATTCTCATGGACTTTTAATTATAAGGACAATAATATTTAAATATTTTCACAAGATGCAGAAGAGGAAAATTGATCAACTTGTTTCAAATATTTTTACATAGATACTTAAAAAAACATCCATTTTAGTAATTAATTAGTTATATATGCATTTAGTTTATTACACTATGTTTGAGATGAAATCATTTGAGATGCATAATTATCAATTGAGAGACAGAAATGTGAATTGTAGTATAATACTCATTAGTTTTTCCATGTGCAAGATTATATTCAAGTGAAGTGACCTTTAAAATTAAATTTTGGTTATTTTTCTATAAATCCTTTATGAAATTCATCAATGTAAAAATATGTTTTTTATGAATGAGGATAGTCTAAATATATTCATTCAATGATTTAATTATGTCCTAAGTACATATAATAGGCACACTAATGTTCATGAGTTGGGAAAATGTAGATTTATAATCATGAACACCCATTTATATTTGATATTTATATAAAATTATATAGTATTATGCACACTTAATTTTTATGTTTTTGTAGTGTGGAACATAATTTATGTAGATTCTTAAAGCTATATTTATATGATAAACTAGTTTTGTACACTTAACAAATAAATATGAGTGCTTTACCCTTTAGTTTAACCTTATTTGAATCCAAAAGGATCTCAATCGCCACCTCACTGGGTATAATTACTTATTTATTATTACACACCTAATTATTTTGATTATATATATCACTTATAACCATAAAACATCTAAAATATGATATACATCATTCACATTTAGTTACAAGACCCTAATAACTTTCATTTATTTGAGATAGTTCAGAGTAGGATAATAGCATTGATGCTAGTTTTCCTACACCAACACAAATGTCACTACTCTATAAACACTAAAATTTAAAAATATTTCAAATTTTATGTGTTAGCATAAGAATTTCATTAACCATTTCATGAGGATTATTTCAAAATAATAGGTATAAATTAAATTTAAAGCCAATTAGTCTGGACATGTAGAAATTACGACAAAATTACACATTTAAGTTATATTAATCAAATTAAAAACTATGTTATTCTACCCTATTCATCCTTTTCTTCATATCAAGCATAATATCATTGATACTATATCTCTTAATCACTCAAAATACATCCCATAAGCTATTTTTGTCAAGTTAGAAGATATATCTCTATAGGCATTATCATGTAGTATATTTGACCATTATACACACACATTCACATACATAAGTGATAACTACGTAAGTCTGAGGCCCTCTTTGAAATATTGTCTATGTATACCTTATTAATTAATACAAAGGCCTTTGAGGTCATCTCAACAATGTGATCCCACTATCCCATTTTTTTACAGGTAATCTAACATAATGTGGAGATCTACTTTTTGAACTATAAATAATCATTGACATCCTATGTGCAATATCTATATACATCAGATGAAAGGTGATAGAAGACCTAAAGAGACATGCATTTGATTATTGATTTAATTTACAATATATGCATGCCATTGATGTTAGGATTCAAATAGTATCATTAATATAAGTGTCCACATGGTGATGGAAGTATCTAGGTAGCAAAAGAGAATATATTTAGAAGTAAAAGATTGGTTCCTAAACATTAGACAACAAGTTTACACACCTATACAACTCATATCTATTTATGCAAAATTTCATAAGCTAAGTGTTATTTATTCTCTATGATTTTCCAATCAAAATATTATTTATCATTGTACTTTCTATATTTAATATTTTATTTGTTCAATACTAGAAAAGAAAATATAAACTTAATTTTTTAATTGGCCTACTTTAAGGAATAGTTTATATCACTTTTGAATAGCCTATTTCCTCCCAACCCTTAATAATTTCAGAAAAAGGTTAAACAACTTCCAATATAAGCCTTGGGAAAATATTAGCAGAGGTATAGTAGCTATAAATACCTTGAGAGGGGATAAATGTGTCCCACATGGAAGAATTTTAGACTCAAAATTAATATAATATGTGTTATGAAGGAGAGATAAAGATTCATAATTATTAATTTCATCCTTATTTTGATTAAAAATAAATTTAAACAATGTAATTACATTATTTTCAAGCCTATTGCATATATTAGTAATGAATCACGCAATCATAACAACCATATCTTGAATAAGAAAATATAAATTATGAACATCCATTTTTAAAATCACACAATACCTAGATAATTAAAATTTAAGGGTGTATATATGTAAAATATAAATGTAATAAGGTCCAAATATAAAATTGGCAAACCTAAAAAATCATGACAAATTTTGATAAATAAAATGGACTTTCTAATAAAAATCTCTCTTGTTAGATCAAGCTCAGCATAAAAAGAGAAACCCTAACTCCATAAAATCTAAAATAAATTTTAGTAAACAACTTTTTTATTCAATCATTACAAGTAATAAAAACCTCCAATAATTTCAAACTGTGTCATTTTTCTATCATATATTATACAAATGTGTGTGTGTGTGTGTGTGTGTGTGTGTGTGAATAAGAAAAAAATCCTAACAAGAAAGATCCTAATAGGAGAATAAGTATGAAACCTTAGAGAAATAAGGAGAAAAATTAAATTTTAGCATATCAAAAGGGGATATGTATAAATAAATAATTTAAATTGAAATTGTACAAGATCGAGTATAACCAATACGAATTTTATTAATAAATATATATTCATTACACTTATTAAATACAACAATGACCAAGAAAAGAGGGGAGATAATAAACATTGCTAATTATATGATTTGAGATACTCATTTACTATGTCACTATCCTCAATAATCCTCTATTATAGCTTTTTAACTAATAAGATCAAGAAAAAAACTATAAAAATATGTGTATGTTTTCAATGATGTTTGGACACCTATAATAACCAGTACTATACACTACCTGGTGACGCTATCTTGTTTGATTGTGTCAGCTATCTTCATTCATTTAATATACCTTTGTAGATGATTTATGTATGATTAATCTCCCTTAGTATTGTGTGTAGATTTTTATGTTTCTTCCCTTTAACTTGTAATGCTGGACTCATATTCGACATAATGTATAATTGGTAAAAAGGATAAAAATTTGGATAAATAACCCCAATTACTTTTGTTGAGTGTTTTAACATTTTTTATGTTTTATTACTCTATAGATATCTCATGTTTCATATATTTCTCACATGTTTTTATGTGTGTGCTCAATCAAGATCCATAAGAATGTAATTGAATCTTTGGCTTTCAACACTTGACAATATTAAACTTTGACATTGCATTTTATTGACAATGGGATCAAGGGATATCCATTTTATGGGGTTTTAGATGTATATGTTTTTTATAATGTATCAATAGTGTGAAAATGAATTTATTAATGCTTATGCCAAAAAGGGACCAACATATCCCATTTTATAATACCTTAGGATTGATTTGTATTTATAAATGAGTCTTTGATATTTCCACCCATAACTAACATATTAGACATGCTTAAAATGACACACTATATTTTTCAAATTTTAAAAGTATTTGTTTATGGTATGGCGACACTATTGGTAAAGATAAAATCTTATGGTAATTACCAATGTCTAACCATTTAGGGATCATAAATATGACATAATTTAATTAGAATTGTGAAGTGTTCTAGCATAGACTAGAGATATTCTATGTATGTATGGCAACAAATTGGGTCAACCAAGTCAATAGATAGATAAGTAGATAGTTAAAAAAGTGCACAATAGTAAAACATATACACACAAATCAAATATGTCAAACATATATCAACAATAATATTTTAAAAAATTTAATACCAATTTTTTGTCTCTATATGTGAAAGGGCAAGAAATTTAAAAAATAAAATCTTGTCATTTTTATGTTTAGTTTTTCTAAATTTCCAAGGAATAATTTATTATAAAAGACTAATAATATTAATTTCAATATTAATTTTATTATCTAATACATATGAAAAAATAAAATAATTTAGAATACTCAACAAATAATAAATGTTACAAAATAAATATTGAAATAATAAAAATAAAAATTTAATTTTGAATAAATAATAATAATTTAAATTAAATGTTTCATATTGTATTTTATATTGGGAATAAACATCAATATTGATTGAATGCTATATTCATCTTCCAAAGTATTAATAACAGAGTGTTTTCGGTGAACATGAAATCCGAGTGATTATTAGAACTACCATCAACATTAAAAATTGAAAGTTACAATATAAATTAGAAATAAATTATTTTTTAGATTTATCATCCTAATTTTTTTAATGGTCTTCAAGATAGCTTATGGTTTATTACACCACCTTGTACTCCTAGTGTTAGGAGGAACCTAACTATGATTCAAATAAGAGGAACATATATGTTATTCTAGTAGGATTTGAATTTTTATCCATTTAAAAAATAAAATTTTTTTACCATTAAAATAACTTAAATATGTGATATTTTTATTATGATTTTAAAAAAGTACAAAAAGTCTCATAATATTTACAATAAATTTGCATTACATGAAAATGACAAGTAAATGAGAAATAATAGAGGTTTAGAACACACATTAGATGAGGGAAGTTATGAATAAATTATAAAATATTATGATGCTCTTATAACACTACTAAAAAAGTATACTTATTATAATATGAATCAAAATAATTAAATTATTTGTTTCACCAAGCATGCCTTTGAAGTTTTATATTTAAATTAAGAGGTGAAAACTATTTTTTATCTTTAAATTATTTATAGAATAGATAAATTTAAATTTTTATTAATTATCCTATTTATTACATTGTAAAGACATCCCTTTAATAAAATATACAGACATGTCAACATTTTTAATGTGGACCAATATTTCTATCATGATCTTTTTAGTATGCAATATCAATTATAGACACATCTAAAAAAAACAATTGGTCTACATATTTTGACTACCAATAAAACCTCTATCCAACTTATATGATGCTTAAACCTAGTAATTAATTTCTGAAGAAAAAATTATCCAAATCAATTTACATATTAACTATTAAATTTTAGAAAATAAATAAACATTCGAAAAGGAAATAAATTCCTATTGTTAATTATGAAGTTCAAAATGCTTACATTGAAATATTTATCACTTCTTGGAAAATTAAAAAGCCTATTCAATTAGAAAGGTTCATTAACCTAGTCTATTTTAATGTGAAAGTAAATCAATGTGAAATCAAATAGTTATGTATACTTAAATTTCATCATGCCTAAATTTATTTTACTATTATTTTATAAAATGTATTATATTTCTTTTGATTTCATTAATGTAGAATTAGATTTCATCATGACAATCTCCCCTTCACTAGTTAGTTAGTTTAGTTTAGTTTAGTTTAGTTTAGTTTAGTTTAGTTTATTTTTATTTATTTTTTAATCTATTTCGGTTAATGAGGTAATATTTTTGTTTTTATTATTAAAATAGTACATGATACTTATACATTAAAATTAGTAATTATATATAAATTTATTTTTTAATATCTAAAATGTAAATTTATAATGAGATAATAATGTAATAGACAAAAATAAGACTTTGAGTTCATGTCTCATAAAATTGTATAATTAAGATTCAAAATAAGATATTAACAACTAAAACAAAATACTAGAAATAAAAAAACATTACCTCCACCAAGTGCACCAACATCACAAAAAAATTAGGTCCCAATATAGTTAATGTATTTAAAATAATATCATAAAAACTAAAATAAAATAACATAGATCAAACAACATTACCTCCATCAAGTGCACCAACATTGCATAAAAATTAAGTCCCTTATCATTATGTACATTTACTTTTTATTGACCTAAATAAACTATTTCAATATTCTTAATTTGTATTTTATTTATATCAATCCCATAACTTAAACATGTAACAAGTTGAATGGATTTATTATAATGATCTTCCATGAGGTTTCCAACCCATTTTCAAAGAAGAGATCCATTTTAAGAATAATCTAATGGACAATCCTCCATTGAATAATGAGATAAACTAGTACTTTCATTTTTCCATCCACTATCATTCCTTATCACCCCACTAGTATCACATTGGATGATATTATGAAACATCTCTTAAGACTCCTTCAGATTTAGTTTCCATTCTACTAGTATTATTAACTAAAGTTAACTAGGCTAGCATGTCCCTGGTTCCTATCCATCTAATAAAAATAAGAGTTTTTATGGATTGTCAAAACCATTTTCAACATACATTTTCATAAGGTAAATTAAATTAAGATATCCTTAAAGACATATCTAACCATGTAATAATCCACTGGTATTTTATAAAGTGTTCATTTTAAATCTTTATCTTACTCTTTATAAAACATTATATGGTAAGTGTAGGAAGTTGGAGGATAATTTTGTGGACTTTTATACATATAACACATGCATTATTCAATCAATTAATATGTATTATTTTAATAACATGTATTTATTATGGTTTACATTATTGTAAACATTGAGCCTATAAAACATACACATTTTCATTTGTTGAAATTTGAAAAAATAGAGCATGTTATTTGACATTTATATTGTTAGATTTATTTCCTTATAATTCAAGTTTAATTTAGTGATTATAAGAAACTACATCACTCTACATGTTATATAGTTGGTCTCAAAAATTTGACATCTTAAGATTTGGGAGATAATTTTTCAAAATCCAATATATTTGGTACTTAATCATTTTCAAGATTTTAGTATTGAACCTAAGGATTTCAGAGCATAAATTTTGAAAATGATATCAATTTTAGGTAAAAATAGTATTTTTAGGTGTTTTCATCTTCTAAATTACTTTATATCCTTTATATGAGTCCATATTTTGTAAAAATTAAATATTATAGACTAATTCACACCCAACAACTCCTATATGCTAATCTGAAATACAATTAGGTCCCTTATACCTAGAAACATGAAAAAAAAACACCATATTAATTATTGACTAGGGTATATATGGATAATTTAGGCCACATTTATGCATGTTCACCAAATTTTAATTTTAATATCATGTCAATGCAGTGTGCATAGGTAAATATATGTTGTATTAGTGACCCATACACACCCAACCACCCATTCTTGTGAATGTTACTTGTGATTAAATTTATTATAGGATAAAAGTGACTCAAAAAAACCATATATTCTTCTAAACAAAGTAAATATAGACAATTTTAGGCATATTTATGAATGACCACCCAATTTATATTCAAATTCAAGTAAACAATTATTACCCTTAAACATAAAACCTCCAATTTATGATGATTATACTTGAGATTAGCTACATTATTTATAAAAGGGAAACAAAAATACCCTATCCACTTATGACCATGTAAATGAAAACAATTTATGACAAATGTAACTAAAATAACCCTAATTTACTTTTAATTCAATCCAAAATGGTGTGATTGGGGAAACATAGGTCGAATTTATGACTCACACACATTATACAACTACTTTGTGTTGATTTATTTTACTCATCATCCCTCCATCATACTTATCAAGCCCTCCTTATCCCTCACCATCCTTAATCACTTCTTCCTCATGCATCATCATCCTTAATAAATCTACCCTTGACCCTCACCATCCTTCATCATTACTCATTATCCATGATCAATCCCTCCTCATCCATCATCATACTTTATCACTCCCTCTAATACCTTAATGGTGGGTGGATGGTTTCCCACTTAGATTTGACTCCATTACAATTCCAAACTTTACTCACTTAAATAAATTTTAAATAATCTCTTCTTTCGCTCATCCTCTTTCAATCAAATAATTAAATAGGATATATTATTTAATTTCCTTATGGAATTTAGATATCTATATGGTGATCCATACTCAAACTAGGGAGAGAACATCTATCTAGATACCTAAGCTAGAATAAATAGGGAGGAAAGTGAATGAAGGGTGGGATGTAATTATATTACTTACATATATAAATTGGGATAATAACATCTAATAATACCAATCCCAAAGTTGAGAATCACAATATATAGCTATATAGATAGGGATGATTGGAGAGTAGTTGAGAATTTCAATCTTAAACCCATAGCTAAGTTCTGATTTAATTTATACGTAACTAAGATTTTTTCATTATTAAAGAGGATCACTAGATAGATAGATAAGTAGTCACCATTTTGGTAGTGTGTCTTCTAATATGGTACATACTAGAGTGTTTCTCCCAACCCAACTAGGGCCTTTTCACAATTTAAGTTTGCTCTATTCCCCAACACAGTGAATAAAGAGATATCGTACGGATGAGGCCCCTACCATATATATATGGGGGTGAGGAGTGACCACTACAAAACACCTAATAGGATATCAATCTTTCCCTAACCAATAAGTTAAGGAAATATTTCATTCCTAATATCTATCTTTTCTTCACCCAATAACATATCAAGGGAAGTTTGCCTTTCCAATAGATAACAAGGGAGTAAGGGATAGATATTAAGAGAAGCTTTCATTTATGATATATAAATATTATTTTACTCTATATCAAGTAATATCTATCAATGGAATCTTTTTCCCAATAGATAACTTTGTTATTATAATACCTACATAGTTATGCCCTACCTAATAAGGCAAGGGAATCTTGCTTCATTATATATAGATTTGTTATTATCTTACCTACTTTCCATATATATAATATATTATTAGATATAAGTGGAATATTTATTCCTAAACTATAGCTTGAATATATTATTTCCCTAACTAATTATCTTTTATTATTGGGAAGGGAAGCTAGATTCCCAATAGATAGAATGAGAAATGATGTTCTAAATCAAGTTAGATATATAATAGATATATAACATTAATTATACCCTACCTACTTTACCTATTTAATAAATGAAGTTTTAAATCATAAGGTTTAATGAAGGAGTGATTATTAATGATGGACAATGAGGGATGATTAGGGAGAGTTTAGGGATGATGGGGGATAATTACGACCAATGAGGGTATGACTAGGAACTATGAGGGATGATGACGGCCAATGATGGAATGCTTAGGTATGATGAGGGATTATGAGGGCCAATGAGGGAGTGATTTTGGATGATTAGGTATGATGAGGGATTATGAGGATAGATGAGGGTTCATTTAGGTAAAATTAGGGTATATAAGGGAGTGATTAGGGATAATTACATAGGATGATGGACTATGAGGGATAATGAAAAAGTGAATATATAATATGATGGATTTTAATGATTGATGAGGTAGTGATTATTGATGATGAGGAACAATGATGGCTTAGGATAGAGTGATTAGGGATGATTAGGACTAATGATAGTGTTATTAATAATGCTAAGGGATGATGAGGGATACTAATAATTAATGAGGGAGTGATTAGGGATGATGAGGGAAAATGCAGGAGTGATTAGTTTCATTATACAAAATGAGGGAGTGATTCAGGATGATGAGGAATAATGAGGTCTGATGAGGGAAGATGATGACTAATGATAGTGTGATTAGGGAAAATGAGGGGTGATGACCATCGATGATTGATTATGAGGGAGTGATTAGGTATGATGAGGGATGACAAGAGATGATGATGAAGTGATTAGGGTTATGAGGGAAAATGAGGGAGTGATTAGCGATGATGAGGGTTAATGATAGAGTGATGGTATTGTGCCAAGGTAATATAGTTTTAGGTTTTTCAAAAAAACTACATATACCATTCTGAAAAGGATGTACACCCTTTGAAAAAATAATATTTATGTTTTTATTTTTTTCATGTGCCCCCAACATTTTATATCCACTTATCGCTATCCTATTCTTATCGATAATAATTGTTGTTATTCTCAAAAATCATTGATGCTCTACCAAAATAGAATAGAATGATTCATATAATTTATTAAATTTATATGTAATATAATACAATACAACCTAATAAATCCTTGACTCCTTGAGAAGGGTTTGGGTTCTCATCAATCATTTATTGATCACATAGTCACCCTTATCTATCAAATCTCATACCTCAATTCAATGTATCAATCAAATTCAATCTCATCCCTCAATTCATAAATATATTATCTTTACCCTATAAATATAGAATGGAATTTTTTTCCATCACTAAATATAATATGGGCTATCAATTTATATTATATATAGATATGTAAATCAATCCCCTAAATCTCTTAGTTTTTACATCACCAAATATATACATACATATATATATATATATATATATATATATATATATGTGTGTGTGTATATATATACATATATATATATATGTATATATATATATATATATATATAGTATAGTGTCAATCATCAATCAAGTTCCCATATTTGATTATGGAATATCTCTCTTGGCCTCAACTATAAACGGTCAATATATATGTCCATCATGCACTAGTGTGCCCACTATATATTATATATTACCTATCCATAACATAAATAGATAGAAAAAATAAAATAAATTATTTTCACATCACTCATATATCAATAACTAACAATTGATGATATATATATTTTATATTTATAAATATATATGGGTAGGGTCAAAATATTATATAAATTCAATTGAGAACTTAATTTTTAAACCAATATAGGGACCGTATCTATATATGGGCACTTAAAAATCCCTATCTATATCTACAGAGGATGAGGTCCATAAGTATATATAGAGACCCAAGTAATTTAATACATTAATTGAGGGATCATATATATATATATATATATATATATATATATATATATATATATAAGTCCTCAATTAATGTATTCAATTAATTGGGTCTCTATACA
>JARHVA010008303.1:60000-62500 GCA_037957365.1 Torreya grandis
AGTGATTTATAATGAGTTGATGCAGGATTGAGAAGAGGATCGAAAGACTAGGATGCAAAAGGCCTAGGTGAGATCAAGGAGATTATCAAAAGACCAGTCAAGGAGGAAAGGCTTGGGTGAGACAAGGGATCAAGAGAACAAGGAGGAAAAGACTTGGGTGAAGATCTCAGAGATGGAAGTACTATTGAAGGCACTGCAGAATAGCAAGGTCCATGAGGACAGCAAGAAGAAAGCAAGCATCAAAGATGGACAAGCAAGCATGGGCATGGCCAATAAGGAGGAGGTTGAAGTGGAAAATAGATCTCCTAGTGAAAATGAGAAGGAAAAAGAAGATTTCCATGAAGAGAGAAGCCCATAGAGGCTTGAAGAAGATAAGAAAGTTGCCAAGTGAGCAGCAAGAGGAAGAAGTTGAGAAGAAGGTTCTCATTGAGGAGAACAAGAGAGAAGAAAGAAAAGATGAAGTGCCAGGAAGAGCAATTGAGAGGATGAGAATTTCCATTAAGAGGACACTCATGGAGACATTATGGTCTGTTGTTTTTATATCTAATGCTATTTTTGCATGGGTAAGTGCAGGTATGAGAAGCCTTATGAAGGTCAAGAGAAGGGCCTTGGAGAGTGAAGAGATTGGTGCGAGAGAAGACACCAAATACACAAGTGAATGTGTATGAGAAAAGAAAAAGTTTGTTGTTTTTGATAAAGAAGAAGACATTCATTGGTTAATGCATGAGAAAGATGTTGGAGACCTTGTGCAAGAAAATGTTGAGATGGAGGAGGAAATTGCATTTCATGATGACATGGAGTACCTTGAAGAAGCAAGTGGAAAACTATGCACAAAAGAGGATAGTGAAATCAAAGAAGCCATGCAAATGAAGGAAACCATGAAGCAGCACATCAAGGAGGTAAAGGTGAATTATAGTATTGATTTTTCTCATCCACTTAATTATGGAATAGCCATTGAATAGGTTGCAAAATTCCACAAGTAGTGGAAGTCCATCATCATGCCAATGAAGAAGAGGGTATAGAATACTATGATGACCTAAAAAAAATTCCAATAGAACAAAGGAAGGGAACACACCTAAATAAAGTGAATGCAAGCAAGGAAACTATGAGGAAGAGTATGGCTAAACATCAAGCCATTGAAAAGGAAAAAATAAGTTCAAAGTCTGATTTTTCAAATGCATATAAGAGTAAGACTACTGCTGTACAGATGGAGATGAAGAAGATTAATAACAAGACTTCAAATTCAGAAATAGACCATGGCTATGTGGTACCAAAATGGCTCAAGGGATCATCAAATGTAATTAAGAATACAAACTTCAATCAAGATGATGACTCAAGCAAGAAGCAAATACAAAGCATGAAGAAAGAGGTAGAATGCAAAGTGAGCAAGGCCAGCTATCAAGCAAGACAACATGAAGATGTCAAAGCACAAAAATTTGTTGGTAAATTGAACAAGTGTCATCCTAAAACTATGAAGAAGGTATGGATGGATAAAGGTGATAAAGAAAATTTCTCAAAGAATAATGAAGTAGAGCGTAAAGATACAAAGATGAAAGGTAAGTTAATTGGTTCCAATGAATGGGATAATAATGTTTTTGTATAATTCAATAATCTTTTTATGGAAAATGAAGAATGGAAAATGTCTACGAAAATGAATGTGCAGCAAGGAGAGAGTTTCAAGAAGATGGATGATGAAAGTGAAGATGTGAAATCAGTTCACATGTTTGAAAAGAACAAGGAGACACAAGGTAATGGTGTTCCTATTGTTTTTGATAAGTATAATGATGTTGATGAAGAAGTTGGTTTATTTGAAGACAAGCTAAGAAAAGATGAGATAAGAGGTAAAGGGCAAGTAATCCTTGTGAGTGATCAGCCCAAGTTTGATGAATAAAATAGTGAGATAGATGAGATCTTACTAAAGGAAGAGTTGAAGATGCTGGAGGAGCTATTTGGTAATTCAAGAGAGATGAAGGAAGGTATAAGCCATGGTGAAGACAGCATTGGGAAAAGTGAAACAAGAAAAGAGCAAAGCAAAGAGGCAAGGATAGTGTTGGTCAAGGAACAAGAGCAAGCATGTGAAGACAGCCAAGAGGCTTCATGGCCTAAAGATTTTGATTCTAAGGTGGCTTTGAATGTTTTGTATGTAAGTATGAAGGTTGCTGAAGTGAATGACATAAATGAGTCATTGGAGAAGCTTATGGAACAAGAAGAACAACAAGAAGAACTAGAAGACATATATGAAGATGAAGAAGCATGGAAGCTGGAGATAACAACTGAGAAAGAGATGAGGAGAACAACATACCAGAAGAGAAAGAACAGCAAGATGAAAGACAAAGACCACCAAAAACAAACACAAGCATTGGCATTGACAACAAGACCTTGGGATCTAGGTATACAAGTGAAGACTAAAGTGAGGAGGAAGCATGACATTTGAACTAAGGTTCAAATATTTTCTAGAGGGAGAGTATGATGCAGGAGCATCTACAATAGCACCATGGAG
>JARHVA010008303.1:67500-155000 GCA_037957365.1 Torreya grandis
GACTTAATAGGGACAACCAAATTGATAGGTTAATTATAAATTTGTTCATACGATAGAATATTATCTGACCCATAGGTTGAAGCTTTTAGGTTCTCCATCCTATCCATAAGAGTGCATACGAGGTCAGGATGGGTATTATATTGAGATACCACTTAGAGTGTTCAATTTCAAATGCTAATGAATTAGATGTAAGGTGGTAAATGATTATGAAAGAGGATAACTAACCGAGGTAGTAATGATTGATTGAGATGCAATGGCATACTATGGGAATATATGGGGTATGGTTTGTTGTTAAGATGGATTACAATAGGTAGTTATGAATGGTTATGATGGAGCAAGGTATTTGGTGGTAAAAATTATTTTTGGAGAGGTTGATATAAAGGAACTTGTAAATTTTGATTTTGATTTGTGGTCATATATGTTTGAATAGGTGAGATAGTGGAAGGGATTGAGACCACTAAATTTTAGATTGAGGAAGAAGGTGGTTGGGTAGACATGAGGTTGTATATGGTAAAATTTTTGGTTTGAACAATATTTATAGATGGATTAATAGTTACTAATGGTGGTTGATTGACTATGGGTCGTGTCATGTTAGTACTAGGGGTACAATGGAACTCATATTAGAATTATAAGTTATTGATGGTGGTTGATAAAATAAAGAGGACACCATAGATGTTGAGTGTTATTTAAATCTTTTTAGTGTCATGATATAGATGTATTGAGAGGTTTGGACACGAGGATAAATGGAAATATATGGCTCGTAAGTAAGGTAATGACTTAGGGTCAGTGGATTATTATTTAATATATTGGAAAAATCTAGATCTCCTTATAGATAATATTGAGGAATATCCTCCTTGAAGGAATTATGAGAGGTAAGAGGACTTGGTGAATGTTCCATGGATGAAGATGGTGTCTGTGACTTAGTTTGCTTCTACAATTATTGGTTAGTTAAAACCATGTTGTGCTAATGAAATGAAAATAAATGAAAAGGAAACAAAAATGTTGTTTTTCTCTTTAGTGAAGATAAATCACACACTCTAATTGAATGTTCCTAATGTTCATTGCATTTATTTTTTATATTTTTAAAAAGTTATACTTTATATAATGAATGGAAATTATGCTTAACATATAACCTAGGAAATGGTAAATTAAGGTTAGTTTTAGGTTCATTTAATGATGGTATCCTCAATATACCTGAAGGTACATAAGGTCTAGCTCTATGTTGGTAATGTTACATGGATTGATATTAGGTATTACCCCCTCACTTCATGACCTTGTAGTGGTAATGGTGTTGGTCACTTATCTAATATATTGTCAACCAATTTTTTATACTTGACTAAAACACCGAGTTGGTTTTCTCGTTGGTGATGAAATCCCAGTAGGTCCACCTAGGTAAGATTGTTTTGTTGTTTATTTGATAGTTTTTTGTTTTTTTGTGTGAAAAATAAGTGTGGCTAAGATTATAAATTAACTTACCTAATTTTATTATGTGAATAATCTAAGAAAGCAATTTTATGAATGCACTCCCTTTTAAATCCCAAAATATATCTAGATTTTTTTTGTTTTTTGATAAAAAAAATAATGAACCATTTACTTAAAATGCAAGAAAATAAACATAAAAATGACAATAAATGATTGGAATGCCCCACAAGGTCTCATTGATCATGCTAAAAAAATTATATAATTTTTATGTAATTTTCATTTTATATTGTTAACTAACAAAAGCTTGAAATAAAATCAAGGTTTTAGTCGAAATGATGCATGCTATTGAGATAAAATGCACGCCATTGACCAAGACATTTTGAAAACTCATTTTTGGGTAGGAAAGGTTACTTGCACACAGGTAAAAAACTAGGTAATGTATATTAATACAATAAGAAGGTGGATTTCATGGTAAAATACCAAGTCCATGAAAGGGTTAGATTGTTTTTGTCAATGTTAATTTAATTATTTAGAAATTAAGATGATAAAAGATGATAATGTGATTCACAAATATTTTTTGATGATTAGATAACATATGATAAATATTAAATTTATTATTCCTTTATTGAATTAATGTAATCAAAGTAATCAAGCCAATAGCCTTATGTAAAATTGGTATCTTCTTTGATTATTTCTAGTTACGTTGAAATGTCATCAATATTTGGACTGAATGTAATGGTGAAACTACTAAAATCATGTGCAATGTTACTTTGATCTGTGAATAGAGGTTAGAGAACAATCAATAGATCAAAAATATTTATTATATCATGAGATATTCCTAGAAGATTCATCTAAATGTAGGGCCCATGTTTGCAATGAAATAGAATGATCAAAATAGACCAAGGTGATGATTAAATACATGGAAATAGGTTTAGATCTACAAATTGATAATTTTGGTAAGGATCAATATTGATTCACAAAGTCTGTATCAATTTTATCATGATCAATGTTAATTAATATGATTGATGTTGAATCTATTAAATTTCTTGAGAAAACTAAGAAGATGACTATGGATTAAGAAAACAAATTCTAAAAATAATTGGGATGATATAGGAAATGAACTAATGGTACTATTACATAGAACAAGATAATTAATGAAATTATTTAAAAATAGGATACACCACAAACTTTGAAACATCTTAGGATGATGTTATGATTTGTAGGGTGCTCTACTTTCCATAGAGTTATTCTAAACATTTAGAGATTTGATGCAGTAACATAATGTCTATGCTATAAAATCTCTTGAATGTTGTCTTATTTTGATCATTATATTGAACGTGAAACAAATTTTTGGGATCTATTTCAGTGAGTTAAGGCCATTTATAATTAATCAACACTGATTGAATAGATTCAATGTCAAGTATAGAGAATCATTAACTATTTTACTTATGGGTAATTTTGAGGAGGGTGTTTGTTAAGTTATTTCATGGGTTTTTTTTATTGATGGTTGGTTGTTAGAATCAGATGGTAATTTATATTTTAAGGATATTAAATGTATTTTTTGAGATTTAGGAGGTTGAGAAGGGTAAATAGTAATTATTGAAATAATTACCACATGTAAATTGAATAAGGATAGTAAATAAGAATGAAGGGGACTTATGACATATAATGACACTTATTAAGTAATATACATAAAATTAGTGTCTATAGGTACCTCATGAATATAATGGTTAGGTATGATCATTAGATGTTACTAATTTTGAAATAATTTGACATTACCATTATTTATAAGCTTAGGAAGTTTAATGTAGTTTCTGACATTCTATCTAGATTGAATGTTTCAAGTGAGGAAGAGCTAGTGGATGGTAGTTTTCCTCATGAGTAGATTCATGGTATCAACACAGTCACCATGGTTCACTCATATGGAAAACTACATGGATATAGGGAATTTTCCTTGTCATTTTACTTTAAAAAAAATAAAAGATCTTGTTAGATATAGTTACTATTTTAAATGTATTAATGATATATTTGTTAAGTGTGGACCTGACCATGTGCTTCATAATTGTCTAAGGAATGATGAGACTTATGACATAATAATATATTATCATGATGAACCTATAGGATCTGATTATCCAACTAAGAGGACCGTCCACAATATCCTTGGGTGTAGATACTATTAGTCCTCACTTTATAATAATGTGAATACATATATATGGTAATGTATTCCTTGCCAAATGATGGGTAAACCTACATTTTCCAATGATATGACTCTCCATCCTCAGGTGTTTTTAGAACCATATGATAAATGAGGATTAAATTTGTTTGGCCCTATTATTACACCATCTAAAGGAAAATAATACATAGTTGTGTGCAAAAACTATGCCACTAAATGGGTTGAGGTTTAATCTCTCCCATTTGTAAGACAATAAGTAGTTATTGATTTCATATAATATAGGATTATGTAGATGTTTGGATCAATAAGAGAAATAATATCTGATCAAGGGTTAAAAAATCATGTCTAACATGATAAATGATTTATAATAACATTACCACATCATCCACATTAAATCATCATGCTATCATCCAAAATCAAATGGACAAGTATAGGTCACCAATAGAGAACTAGATAAAATTCTAACAAATAAAGTCAATAGTAGTATGAAATATTAGGTAGATAAGATACCTAAATTAGTATGGGCATACAACACCATATGGAAAACCACCACATGATTCTCACCATATGAGCTAGTGTTTGGTAAGAGGCCTACACTTCCAATTGATTTTGAATTATAAACATTGTAGATAACATCAAAGATAGGAATAAATATTGATGATGTAAGAAAGGAAATAATTTTATAGTTTAATGAGTTAGATGAGATTAGAATGGAAGCCTTACAATAGACTAAGCTTGTTCATCATTAAAGGAAATAATGGCATGATATTCACATCAGATAAAGAAGGTTCAAAGAAGAAGACTGGGAACTATTGTTTTATTTGAAGTTTCATCAATTTAAAGGGTAATTAAGAACCATGAGGTTGAGATACTTTCAAATAGGAAATTTATTTGATCATGGGTTAGTATAGTTTCTACATATACATGAAAATCATAAAAATATTTTGGTAAATGCACATAGGCTGAGACTTTACCACAAGCCTCCAAAATAGGAGGAATTCATTGAACAAATTTAGTCTCAAAATGAGTTAACTAAATTCTTCAGTGATTAATAAATTATGAGGTCTAGATTTCAATGAATGAAAAGGATTAAAAACCAATAAATGGTAGTCCTCATCCTCATGAAATAAAAAATAAAAAATATACAATACTAAAAAATTAAAAAATAAGAAAAATAAGAAAATTTAAGTTGAAAACTTGCAATGATATCTTCTCGAGGAATAGAACAATAATAAATGGTGCCTGTACTCTCTATGTATATACTCTTCACTAAATGATGTTTTATAACCATGGTAGGACAAGTGGAAATCTAAGAATTAGGGGCAACATTATAATAATTAAGGTAATATTTATTCTATTTTTATATCTAGGATTAAACTTAGGTTGTACAAATGTATGCTTATTCATCTTTGGAAGTATGGCTACCCAAAAAGGGAATGTGTCCTAAAACAAAAGGAATATGGAAAAAGGGGTCAGTTCAAAAAATGGAAGTGTCCTTTTCAAGAAGGATAGTATGCAATAATAAGGTACAAACATTAGAAAATAAGACATGATTTCAACAACATGATGTAAGTTGTAATGAATGAAATGGAAATCATCTTTTCAACTCCTCATTATAATTGTCAAAATTGGAAGTTTTGGAAAATGAGTATAGTGGTTGATGACACATGATAAAGGAAAAAAGTATACCATGAACTATAAATATAATAATTACACACTTTACAATGATTACTTCCACCCAATAATAATCACATACTACCAAATTGTTATGCTTTGGACAAATCATAATGATTGATGTAATTAAATTAAGGTAAACATTGCATGTTCTAAAATTAATTCAAATATCTATCTAAACTTAGAAACCATCATCATGATCTACATTTTTTCTTCATACTCTCCATTATTTATTATTTCATCCAAAAACCTATGTAATTTCTCACCATGAGTCAAAAAAAAATCTAAGATTGAATCTATGAATTTATTTCTCGAAGATGAAGCAATAGGTTTTATGTTTGAAGAAACAAGGAGGATAAAATTCTTAAATAAGTGTTAGGGAAATGATTATAGGATGGTGAATGTTTGTATCACCAATATTGAAGATAATGACACCATAATGAATGGAATAAATAATGCATTAATTAGTCAAGTTGTCAATGAGTTATCGACCATTCTAGATAAAGGCATGAGAATTATAGGTAGGCCTAATTTTAAAGACCTTATCAATATATTTCATGAAGATCAATAATCATATATAGATGTTTTTTTTAGTCTTTAATGGGTGGATAAAATAATTTTAAGGGAAAGATTACTTGAACAATGGAAGATAATTAATTTCTAGGTAATCAAATATCTGACCTGATTGGGTAACATGGCTCACTTGGTTGTGATGCTATGAAGTTTATCATCTATTTATGTTAGGGATTACACAAACCTAATCACAAATTGTATTTTACTATGTATATATTCATATTCATAGAAGTAATAGCCTTGAAACATAGGAAAAGAATAACCTCTTCATACATCATGGGCTCTATCAGCTCATTTGTAAGCACCATTTCCTCAAAAATCCAAAAGGAGAAGCTTCTTGGGAGAATTCTTAAAGAAAAAAATGAATAATAAACTTAAGGTAAAGATAATATCTCTTTATGTGGCCAAAACATCAAATTAAAGACCAAAAGAGGTAAATTGCATAAAAAGACTAATTCTAGAGATAATATAAATGGATAATTTGCATCTAAAATATTCACATAAGGTATCTAAGGTTATTCTAAATCGAACTTTGAAGATAATACAAAGGTGAAAATTGAGGCCTAGGGTTGAAAAAACTATCTCTATAGTTATTTTAGAGATAGATGTTTCTCAAGAACCCATAGTCATCTCTAAATAATAATAAATACAAGGTGTGGATAAGATTACACCAAAAATTCTAAGAAGACACTCTCGAAGAAAGAGAGAAACTCCATACAAAGAACCCAATCTTAAAGTATAATAAAGAAGGAGTAGGATATTAATCCTATAGGATTATGATGAATTAGAGAGATGAAACTAAGATATTAAGAATTTTGAGCCCAAAACCCTTGCCGGAGTCCTAAATATAGAAGTGGATCCTCAAATTAAAGATATAAGAGAGGAGCCTATAGTTGAATAAGATGAAGTAGAATACATTATTGTAGACATGGAAATGAAAATAATACATGAAGAAGTTATGGAAGACACTTTCAAATGAATTAAATCATAGGCTACCATGGAAGAAGCCTTGGTAAAGTCTATAGTAAAATTTCCTCTACCTTCATTTCCTTTACCTTCATCATCAAAGTTACTTCTTGACAAAGGAAAAGATATGATGAAAGAAGAAGAGTTCCATTCCTTTATTTTAGGTGAAAAAATGTAGATAAAAAATTCCATTATTCTTTCCAAAGTTGAATCTACTATGAAGAAATAATTAGAGTAAATTTCCTTCCTTATAATATAATAAAAATTTAGGGATAATACTATTTCATCTTTTCAAAAATAATTTTAGGAAGCCGAAACATAGCTTTTGGAAAAATATAATGAGATAAGGGTAGTTATATAAAATGTAGTTAAATTAAAATAAGTAATAGATTAAAAAACTTAACCATATCCAAAAAAATAAATAAACGGAGAAGTTCAAACCTTCTATTCTCAAGATGTCATATCGACATGGGATAAGTCTTGTAAAGAATTTAGAGAGATCAAGGTATAAAATATAAGGATTAGAGAAGAAACTAGTAAGTTGAAATAGGAATGTGAGGTATAAAATAAAGAAACTTAATAATTTAAGTTAACCTATTGTCACCAAATTTTTCACCCTAGATGAGGTTGTTCAATCTTCTTCCAAATTTGGGTAACATGGGAACATTTACAAGTATGTGTGTGTACCAATATTGGAAATGAACCTCTAGGGTTAAGGGATATCTCTCTTAATATAGTGTGAAATGTTTGTCACTTAAGATACTTATTATTTATGGGGAAAAGAGTTATAAAATGCATAAATTGACCCTACTCTAAAGAAGGTGATGCATGAATAATGTCTTCCACATGGCCATCATATTTCTACCATACTGAAATAGAAAATGCAGACTAGTCTCTAAGTTTTAATAGATTCTCACATGAGTATTTCAATATAAAGGTGAGATGTGAGTAAAAACACAAGGTAAATGAACCAGATGGTAGATTTTACACTCTAAAGACAATTGTACACTTGAAAATCTTTACACACTAGACTACACTCTATATGACCTTTTAGACTAGGAACTTTTTCTTAGACATGAAAGAAAAAAGGAATGAAGGATAGATAATTATCACTTCTCATTATCATACATCACTTATAGACATAGATAATTATTCAAAACTCAAAAAATAGATTTGTATTAATGTTCAAAAGTAGAATATAACATCAATCTAGTAGGGTTTTCTCATACATGGTGTGGTTTTTTTATTGTACCTCAAGAGATATATTTATAGGAGAAAAGGTAGCAAGAGAAAAGGGCCCTGGAACTAAAAATGGGAATCAATCAATTTGAATGCTTGAACTCTAGTTATAACTGCTTCTACAAATTATGCTTCTTCAGACCATTGAATTAATTCTTGTCACTTCAATTCATTACCTTTGATCCTCCTTGATGGTTGCAATGATGGAATCAAACATTACAGCTGGATTTCAGCATCAATGTGGTCAGAACAACTAGATCAATCTATTAGGGATTTGTCATGATGCTAAACTAATCCAAACTAGTTTGTCATGACATGTATAGTGGAGAAAAGAGGTCCCTTTCAGGTGGTTTGTCTTGGAGATGAAATTATTAGAGCCTATGTGACCACTCTAGTGGCATCTTTTGAAATGTTGGCTCTGGTCCAAATTGAACCATGATAAACTTGGATTCTTACCTTTTGTTCAATTTTCCCCATCAAAATTTACTTTGTCAAATTTTTCTTAATTCACTTGGTCTTGCCTTTGTTTTGATTGGCCATTAAGAACCAACTTATATCCTTGACTTTTTGACCCTTGCTCACACTGTCAGATTTCCCTAAGGTGAATGAATGTGATCTATTGATCCTCTACTCAAACTCATGCATTGGTGATAGTTGTCCATCATAACATTTTTTTAGATTCATTGAATCTTTGACTTGATTATGTGCCTTTGATCTTATGTCCATAATAGAATGCCAATCATTGATCTACTAGGACCCACTATTTGAAACCCAATAGCTATTTCAAGATATTAAAATTGATGCCCTCACTCTCATTGAATGATGTTCACGAGACCATAATTGATAGTCATGTGACCATCAAATTTAAGGTTAATAAGATTTGTTTTGATCTATCTTTAAATTTGATGTCCCACCAATCATCATTTTTATTCCCATAAAATGTAAATGATGTCTCATAGACCATCAAATTTAAACACATATATTTTTGCCTGAGCTCTAACTTGAGTTTAACACAATCATCTTAAGATATTTAAACTTCAACAGTCATTTTTGTGCTTCAAATTGAAACTTAAGGGGCCATCCTAGGCTTTTTAATTCGAAATCCTATTTCATGATCCCAAACATGATGTCTACAAGAACATCCTTGGATTCTCAAATCCAATGGCTAGTTCCTTTAGACCTTTCACTAGACATTTTTTTCAATCTTTGTGTTTCAACCACTTTATCCAAAGGAATTCACTTTCCTTATATTTTCCTTTAATAATTATTTCATAAAAAATGTCTAAAAGAACTCATGTCTTTGCCTTTTACTTCAGGATAAAAGTTTTAAAAGAAAACTAACGTCAATAAAATTTTCCTAAATAATTTTCTCAAAGGATTTGTTCCCTTAGAATTTCCCTTTACCCTTCGATATTATCCTTTTTTATTTCTAAAAGTTCCCTTAAGAAATTTCAAAAGTGTCCTTTCCCAAAATAAAAAGACCCCTCAAAAACTTTGTGCTAGACCATTTTCCTGAGAAAAGACCCTTTAGGAAAATTGTCTTAGCCATTTTACTTGAAAAATATATCATTTGAAAAAAGTACATACAAAACTTTGCTTCAGAAAATTCCCTTCATGAATTTTGACTTAGATTGATTTCCTATAGAAGTTCCCTTTAGAACCTTGAAGTGGACTATTTTCCTGAGAAAAGTGCTTTTCATGAAAATTATAGAGGACACTTATTTGAAAAAGTGCCCTTCAATTTTTTTGTAAATGTCCATTTTGTCAAAGAATGATCCTTTAAAAAAAGAGTTTGAGACACTTTATTTTAAGATAAGACCTTTCAAGAAAAGTGCATAAGACACTATGCTAGAAAAAGTGTCCTTTGGGATTTTTTTTAATGACCAACTTATTGAAAATATATCCTTCAAGCTTTTTATAGGACCCATTTTCCTAAAGAAATGCCCATCAAGATTATTATTTTAGAGAAATTGTTAAAAACAATTCGTAACACTTAGTCCACAAGACCTAAAATAAAAATTTCAAAAGAAATCAAACACAACCAAAAGACTAAAAAAACTCTTGAAAGAATTAAGCCTTGTACATTTCCTATGGCCTTTGTGTGTAACACTTCCTCCAAAGGAAATTTGAATGCTCTAATACTTGGACAAAGTTGAAATATTTCCCAAGTGTAACCTTAGGGTTTTTTAGACCTATTCTTGTGAATGATCAACACCATGAAAATTTACTACTTATATATATATATGATCAAAAAAGACCCTTAAGACATTAAAAGTCACAAGGGCTAAGTTAGACAATTACCACAACTTATAATGGCATATGAAATGACATCAAATTATTTACAACATGCACTACAACATTATAAAAAAGCTTGCAAAAGATTATAACTATAGGGGGTTGATCCATTTTTCCTATGGAAAAAAATGGTCAACGTCTTTGGCAATTTCCCAATGGTGGCATGTTTTCTATGTCATGACCAGTTATCTAATCATGTCCATTGGGCTATGGAGTCACAAGTATATAGGTTAGACATATGAGCTAATTTTAAAAACACATAAAATAAAAAAAAGTAGGAACAAAACACAAAATAAGGAGTTAAGTAAATCATAATTTTCTTTAAAATCATTTATTGGGACACAACACAACAAGAAAGGAAATAGAAACCTAAACAAACTCACATAAGAACTAACTAACCTTAGATGAAAAATTATGCCAAGATCAAAGGGGAAATTTGAAAATTGACTTAATTTATGACATGAAGGGTTGAATGAGACATGTATCCTTTTGATCCTTGAAATTGATGCGTTCATATTCTTTATGTTGTTTTCCAAATTCAATGGCATGATGCTTAATGATAACCAAGTAGATCCAAATGGTCTAGCTATAGAAATTAACTTTTTTGTATGGTTCCTCAACTATGACCTATAATTGTTGTTAAAATAGGCTTTCGTTTTTGGTTTCTTTAGTTTCCTTAATAATATTGGGTTTCTCTTTAGTTACAAGTTCTTCAAGCTCACGTTGGAGTTCTACATAGTCTACCCAATCTAGATCATTGTCCTCCAAAGAAAAATCCTTCTCTACGTTATCATGTACTTCATCCTTGATATAAAAATTTGTGAATATGATTGTCCTTTCAACCTTGTTATCCTCCTTAACAGAATGTACTTTATGTTTGAAATCATCAATATCTTCTTATTCATGGTTTAATACCTTTGGAATGGTTTCAACCTTAGATAAAAATATTGACTATCCTTGAGGAATCTTAACTTCTATCTTAACTTCATCCTCAATGTTCATAACTTCTTGGGTAGAAACTACATCAAACTCCTTTATGACTATAAGATCATGATTAGTAGAAAGACATTCACCTTCATGTTTGATTGAAAATGAGACATTATGTTTATTAGACTCATCCACAAAATTATCGTTAGATATGAAATATTTTGGAGGACAAATTTTACCTAACTTGTCAAATTACTTACATATGGCATTGAACTTATACCATAAATCTTATTCTTTATGAATGTTATCTTCAAGAGCTATTTCATAGTCCTTGATCTCATTAGACTCTCTTTGGATTGTAGTTTCTTGAGGAGTGACTTGGTCCTTCTCCTTGATAGTATTCTCCACTTCATGTTTGAGATGATTATCCATAAATTCATGATTAGACATGGATTCTTCTTTAAAATCCTCTCTCTTCAAGTCTTCGCCACATTCCTCATGGATAGCTACAAAAGAGTCTTCAATATGTTCCTCTTTAATCTCAAACTCTACACTAATAGCTAAGGTAGGATCTTCAATGTGTTTTTTTTCATCTAAGAAGGTATACTTGCACTTATGGTCACTAAGGGGATCCCATATGGTTATTTACTCCTCATATTCAGTCATGACATATTCCTAGCTAGCCTTAGATGGATTTTTTCCCCTTCACATACTTCTCTCAAGATGGATTCATGTGAAGGAGCTAGAATATGAGATGTAGTAGAAGGATGAGATGTGATGGGGGGTGATGAATTAGAGATGGAGTGTGAGTTGAGTGAGCAAGATAATGAGTGGATTTAGGGAAGATAAAATCACTATTAATCTCATAGGAAAGTGACTCCTTGGACTGATTAGAAAAATAAGCATCTACACAAGTAGGAGTTGTATCTTGCTAGTAGCTTTCTTGAAATTTTTCAATAGTTTCATGTTCATTTTTTAGTTATTTATCCTAACACATACTTAACCTATCTATTGAGAATTTAAGAAACTTATTTCATAATTAAATTTTTTCCTTGATCTCCCATTGAGTTCCTTATAATTCTTCAAATGTCCCTAACTTTTGCATATGTTCTTAGGTATCACCTTTCAACCATTCCTTGAGAATATCAGGGAACACATCATACTCATCATCCCATGTACTCATTTCATCCTCCATAAATAGTAATTTTGGTATGGATGACATCCAACATTTCATATAAGATGAAAATAATGAAGGAGGGGGAGGGTAATGATAGTGATAAAGACTAACTTCATTTTGATGCATTCTAGTCTGTAGGAATCTATATCTTGCCTTGTAATACCTTGATATAGAGTCCATAGAAACATCTTGTTCCTCTTGATAATATGCATAGGAGTACTCTTGAGGTTCATAGGTATTATAGTATGGTTGATAGGGTTCATATTGGGATTGAAAAGGAATCACTTTTTTATAGGTATCTTGTTAGCCTCCCTTATAGGGCTATCTAATAATGTGGTGTCTCTATGGGGGGAACTGGTGGATTATAGGGTTGCCATGGCTCATAGGACTGATAGCCATTTTGATAGGACTATTAGGCAGTATATTATGGTTCATAAAAAAGTTAATAAGGAGTTCCATGGTAATAATATTCACCATGGTTGTTCATGACAACCTCATATATCAATGGAATTGTAAAAAGATTGATAAAAAAAATCAATGAGATATACCTAGTCTGCTTACAACAAAAACTTATCATTCAGAGTCACCATTGGTGATAGATTTCTTGATTCTAAAATTTGATAGTGGAAAGTATTGACCAATTTTGGTCTACATGCCAAAATTTTACCTCATCAATAGATCAAGTGGAAGTAGTATAAATTCTAAATAGGCAATCTATAGAGGCCATATCTCGCACATGTAGATGAATCAAAGAAAATTGGTATATTGGTTTTTCATTTTTTTAATAAGGTCTTATGATCCAAATATCAAGTCCTCCACTAAAGCACATAAAATATATTGAGATCTAATTTTTCTCCTTGGTCATTTTCCACATGTTTTCCACATATAGCCATCTTCAAGAGAGTTCTAGGAAAGCCAAATAAGCATCTTCACAAAGCTATATCTTACACATATGATAGTGACATAGGAAAACAATCACGTGGGTTTGTTCATCTTGGTCCCTATATTCTATATTTCAAGTTATAGATCATTTGATAAAACATGAAGGAAGTTACACACATGAAAATTTGGGCTCCCAAGCATTTTCTCTAGGTTTTCCATACTTAGACAAATAAGCTAGAATGTCACCAGGATATCATGTGAACCAGATATGGATCAGTGCACTTTAACATTTTATATCTTCACTTAGAATGATTTTGAGATTAGTGGGTTACCTAGGTTTACTCGTTTTGACCTCAAGAACATCTCCAACAAATTTTTGCCCTCTATTATTCTTGCATTTTAAGATATAAATTGTCAAAGTTAATCAAATAATGAATGACAGTAATGTGAGAGTCAAAATAAAGACAATACAAAAATCCATATGAGATTAAATTTGATGGTCTGCATAACATCAAATACATCCACATGGATGTCAAAATATGTTAGTGTGAATGTCAATTTTAATCAAGGTAAGTAATCATTTGGGTTTAAAATGTCCTTAAAAGGCTTGAATTTGGTCGAGATCTAATGGTTTGTGGGAGCCCTCATACTGATACATAAGACTTAATGATCTACATTAGAGTCAACCAAGTCAAAAGGTACCCATGTTAAAGCCTTTAAATATCTATAAGTGAGACATAATCCAATAGTATGGGATAATCAATCCAAGATCTAATGGTATGTATTCACTAATAAAAGGATAGTTCCAAGTGAAATCAATGATCAACATTCAATCATACCAATGTCTGAGGGATCACAAGAACTGACAAAAAAGTTGGACCAAGGAGATTTATGTTATGTATTAACTCATACATATTTATTGGATAGTGAGAATGAGTCAAACTATTTAGTTAATCCAAAGAGATAATGAGTCAAGAACAAGTGGCACAAGCACATTCAATTGGCCAAAAATTTATGGCTCATAGGCATTCATGCATAGACATATCATTAGATGGAGGTAGAGTCAATAAGTTAGTGTGTATATGGATTTGATGAACATAAATATTGTTAAACATGATTTAGATAGTCTAAGTTGGCAATTGGAAGCCAATAAGTGAAAGCAATCTCAGGACATTTTCTATGAAAGTCAAAGAAGTTTAAATGGACTTAGGAAAAGAAAATGTCAAAGAGCTGAGCTTGAATATAAACTAGAGTTAGACCAAAGCCACAGTTCAAAGACTAAGAATTACCATTAATTCTCCATATAATAGATCTTTTGGGTGTACTATAAAATCTAAAGATAAACCAGTGACTATGAAACAAAGTTAGGTAGTTTGCCAACTTTCATAGATATTGTGACTATGTGAAAACCAATGGTCTAAGATTGGTTTTCACATATACTAGGCCTATGTCTCGCCTATCATCATTGCTAATTTTTTGATAATGCAAGTATAGTTTTCCACCTAATACAAATTTGGCACTTTTTAACTAGTTCTAAGACATGATACTCATTAATAGATCAAGTGGAAGTAGCATAGAGTCCTAAAATAATGACTGGGTGGATGAATAAGGGTAGTGAGTGTTCAATTATTTTTCAAGGCCTTTGAAATTGTGCCTTCTTGATAAGATCCTTACTCAACCACATCCTTAAATTAGTGATAATCCATCATAAGTGATTGGTATTTTCCTAATGCATAGTTCTCTCTCTCTTTCCTTATTTTTCTATAAATACAAGCTTTTAAGCCTTAAAATTGATCTTCTATCTCTCTTTCTGGTATGACCAAACTCTACTAAAATTTGTACCAAAATACCTTTTGATGAAATAATGATTGAATTTCATTATTTTCTAGTCTAGATTAAAGTGTGTTCAATGAATTCATGCACTATTATTAAGTGAATATATATGTTCCTCACTTATGTCTAAGTTTCTCTCACCTTCAAAAAGGGCTTAATGGTCTCATAGGTCATTATAAGTGCAATCTATAATTTATTGTCTAGTTTGAAAGTGGATTTCTTCCCTCTCTTATTAATATAGTAACTGATTAATTCTTTGTTCTAAGATATTTATGTGAGATTGATGTTATTCGGTATAAAAAGTGTCTCATAGTGTCTTCTGTGTGAGTAAGAGAGATCAAATCATTGGTGCATCACCACTTTTTTACATGATTTTATGATTTTTGTCAATTTTCTCCCTTTTCTAGGTAGGTGCAAGTTTAGGTTTATTATAGTTGATAGATCCATAAGGAAGTCAGCCTTCTCTAGATTTCTAATCCATTTTTAGGATACCCATAACCTAGGATCAGTCCCATGTTGTACTAAATTTGAGTAGGAACATCTAAACAATCGCCTCCTTAGCTAAGGTGCAAATCTATAACCCCAATAAAAAGACACGCCAACAATCTTTCCACTCACTTGGACTTGGTCCCATCAGGTGTGCCAGAACTATTGTCACCAAATATTTCAACCAAGAAGAGGTTGTTTAGGCTTCTTCTAGATTTAGGTAACATGGGAACAATTGTAGTTATGTGGGTGTACCTATATTAGAAATGAGCCTCTAGGTTTAAGGGCTAACTCCTTGAATATATTATGTAATGTTTACCACTTAGTTACTACTTATTTATGGGGAAAAGAGTTATAAAATACATAAATTGACCCTACTCTAAATAATGTGATGCACAGAGAATATCTTCCACATGACCATCATATTTATACCATAATGAAATAGAAAATACATACTAGTATCTAAGTTTTAATATATTCTAGCATGAGTATTTTAATATAAAGTTGAAATGTGAGCAAAAACACAAGGTAAATAAATTAGAGGGTATATTTCACACTCAAAGGATAATCATACACTTGAAAATATTTACACACTAGACTAAACTCTATATGACTTGTTGGACTAGGAACTCTTTCTCAAACATGAAAGGAGAAGGGAAAGAAGGATAGATAATTGTCACTTCTCATCACCATACATCACTTGCATACTTACATAATTATTCAAAACTCACAAAGTAGACTTGTATTAATGTTCAAAAGTAGAATATAACATTAATTGAGCTTGGCTTTGTTATATATGGTGTGGTTGTTTTTACAATATCTCAAGATCTATATTTATAGGAGAAAAGTAGCAAGAGAAAAGGGATTTGGCACTGAAAATGGGAATCAATCAATTTGAATGCTTAAAGCATAATTATAACTAATTTTATCAATTATGCTTGTTAAACCATTTGATTTATTCCCATCACTTCTAGTCATTACCTTTGATCCACCCTAATGATGGCAACAACAAAATCAAGTATTCTAACTAAGTTTTAACATCAATGTCATCATAATACCTAGATCAATCTATTAGGGATTTGTCTTGATGCTCAACTACTCCAAACTAGTTTTTCATGATGTGTATAGTGCAGATAAGAGGTCACCTTTAGGTGGTTATTACTATAGATGGAACCATTATAGCCTATGTATCTATTTTGGTGGCATCTTTCAAAACATTGGCTTTGGTTTGAACTGAACCATGGTCAAACTTGGATTCATACCTTTCATTTACTTTTCCCTATGAAAATTTACTTTTTTGACCTTTGTCTAAGTCACTTAAGAACACCTTTGTTCAGATTGACCATTGAGAATTAACTTGGATCATTGACCTTCAGACCCTTGCTCACACTACTAGATCTACCTAAGGTGAATGAACATGATCCATTGATTCTTTGCCTAGACTCACACACTAGTACTACTTATCTATCATGAATTTATTCTTGAGATTCACTAACTTTTTAACCTACTCAAATTTCATTTATATAGAATCTCTAATTAAATTCTAGCCATTGATCTACTCAGACCCATTATTTGAAAGCCAATGACTAGTTCATCATATTAAAATTAATGCCCTCTCTCTCATTGAATGGCATTCGCATGACCATCATTGATTATAATATGACCATAAAATTTAATATCAATAGGATTTGTCTTGCTCTATCTTTAAATTTAATGTCCTACTGACCATCATTTTTCATCCTACATAACATAAATGACATTTTTTGGACCGTTAAATTTAAACACACATAGATTTTACCCTGAGCTCTAACTTGATGTTAGTGTTAGTGTCTTAAGATATTCAAACTTCAACCAAAATGTTTGTGATTTAAATTAACACTTTTTGGGCCATCCTATACTTCTTAAATTCAAATGTCTATTTCATGAGCCCAAACATGGCATCTGTGCAAACATCCTTAGATTTTCAAATCTAATGGCTAGTTCCTTTAGACCTTTTATTAGACATTTGTTTTAGGATTTTTGTCTTGGACATTTTATCTATAGTAATTCATTTGCCTTATATTTGCCTTAAAAAATTCTTATGGATAAAATATCTAAAATAATTCATTTCTTAGGCTTTTTCTTTAGGATAAAAGCTCTAAAATAAAAAATCCTTCAGGAAAATTATCTTGGATAATTTTCTTGAAGGAATTCTACCATTAGAATTTCCCTTTGTCCTTTGATATTATCCTTTGGGATTTATCAAAGTGACCTTCAAAAGTTTCAAAAGTGTCCTTTCTTGATAGGAAAAGACCCTTCAAAAACATTGTACTGGATCATTTTCCCAAGAAAAGACCCTTCAATAAAATTGTCTTGGTCATTTTACTTGAAAAACATATCCTTTAGAAAAGTACATAGGTCATGTTTCTTGAGAAAATACCCTTTGGTACTTTTGTCTGTAATCAATTTCCTATAGAATTGCCCTTTAAAACCTTGAATTAGACCATTTTCCCAAGAAAAGTTTCCTTTGGGAAAACTATAGAGGACACTTGCTTGAGAAATCTCTCTTTAGGCTTAGTGAAAAGGTCCACTTTGTCAAAGAATGATCCTTTAGAAAAAAGTGTTTGGGACACTTTACTTGAAGAAAATACCTTTAAATAAAAGTGCATAGGATAATTTTCTAGAAAAAATGTCCTTCAAGATTTTTTTAGAGGACCAACTTCTTGAAAGAATATCCTTCAGGGTTTTTGTAGGACCCATTTTCCTGAAGAAATGCCCTTCAAGATTATTATTTTAGATAAATTATCTAAAATGATTATTGACACTTAGTAAATAAGACCTAAAATAAAACTTTCAAAATAAATCAAACACTTAGCCAAAATATTGAAACAAAACTCTCAAAAGAATTAAGCCTTATACATTTGTTATGGTCTTTATGTGGAACACTTCGTCCAAAGGAAATCTAAATGCTCTAACACTTGGCCAAAGTTGAAATATCTTTCAAGTGTAACCTTAGGCTTTTTTGGACCTATTATTGCAAATTCTCAACACCATGAAAATCTAATACTTGCATATATGATCAAAAAAGACCTTTAAGACATAAAAAGGTACACAGGCTAAAGTAGACCATGACCACAACTTAGAATGGCATATGAAATGACATCAAATGAGCTACAACATGCATTATAAAATTATAAGAAAAAAACTTACAAAAGATTATGGTCATAGGGGTTTGATCCATTTTTATTATGGGAGAAAATGGTCAACACAACCTTTAGAATAGCTTGTGATATTGATCAAAAACATTTGGCCTATAGGATACCCTCCTCTGCCTACCTTTTTTACTAAGAATAATTTTATAGATGGCAATTGTTGAGAATTTATTTTGATCAAAACCATGAAACAACAAATGAAATTTTTTTTTGTAAATATTTATAAATAATACTCCATACCACTAAGACTTTTTAATTGAATTCTATTGCTGTGATTTTATTCCAAGCAACAGGTTGAGATTATTGATCAATCTTTTCATAGGAGAGATTAAAATCAAATTTATCATTTTTTATTTTATAAATAAATTTTAATGGGAGAAAAGGACTGATGATTATTTTAATAAATCAAGGAAAACAATAATTTTCATGAAACCTCAAAGTGCTATTGTTTTTATCTGATTTGTTTTTGCTTTTTCCTAGTGTTGAAAATAAAGAAACTAGTTAAGAGGGTGTGTATAAAAACCTATTAAGAGATTTTCATGTTGATTTATATATTTTTTGAGATATCCTTTTTATCTTGAAAGGATTACCTACATTAATAAATCACTACCACATACGTTTTTGTTAGACAAGTAGATGGGTGGATTGCCTAGCATGAGATAGATCCTATAAGCGAAAGCTTCCTAAGAGGCTCTCAATCCACTTACTTTAATTACCTAGCTTTGTGAATTAAAATTAAGGGTTTGCATAAAATAATATAAAAATTAAATTAAATAAAATGATATGTTAGAAATAACCAATTTTATCTCAATAAATTTAAATACTTTGCTTAGAAGATGACTAAGCTAAATCAACTAGTGCTGAAAATTAGTTAAGGAAAAATGGTGGTTCTTAGTTTGCTAACTTGATGATAAATTTCAAAAGGATTATTTATTTTGGGTTTAAAAATTATTAAGGATTTAAATATACAAATATATGAATGGGTAAATGGGGCAAAGGAGTATAGATCGTAAAAGGGTAAAAATGGGTAAAGATGGCAAAGAGGAAAAAGGAGTAAAAAGTGGGAAATGGAATAAAGGGGAAAAGGGGGTAAAAGGGACAAAAGACATAATGATGACAAAGGGGGAAAAGGGATAACATGGAATAGGTTAGGAGGTGAAGGGTATGGAGGCCAAGAAAACTAGAGAATTGAAATGACTAAAATAAATAATATACCTTGATGCTTGTTGGAGATGGGTTGATGATGGCTTGTTGAAGATTTTTACAGAGTTTCATTGCTTGACCTCTTTCCCCCAAGATGATGAACTCCTTAAAAATTCTCCAAAACCTGAAAAAGAGATGATTCTACCAAATATTAACAAACATAACCATGGTGGAAGTGGAAGGGTCATATTTATAGCATTTGTTGTCAAGAAACATGCTAAAAGAGGGAATTGTAGAAGTATGGCACCATTTTTCAAGTGGGATCATAAATGACAAGGGGGATAAATATGGTAGTATTCCCACCTTATTTTATTGTCTTTCACCTTTCACATGATTCCAAGTTAGAGTGGTAATAATTCACATGGGCTCAAATGAGGCAAAAGGACTTTTCACCAAGCTAATTTGTCTTTTGGCTAAGTGCCTCATGAATTTTTTCACCATTCTCCTTGTGGGTGCATGAGTGACCATGAAAGATAAGGGGGTGATATTCCAACTTATCCAATAGGTGTCCCACTCAGTTGATTTATCTCCCAACTTGCTAAAGAGTCCAAAATAGAGAGGGAATATGCACATGGGCTCATATGGGTCCAAAATACCATCCACCCATTTATTTCATATTTTGGATAAATTCCCCATGAATTTTAGCATCATTATCCATACATGAGGACAAAAACACATGTTTAATAATGGCCTCATGGGGAAAAATGCACCATATTCCAAAGGAGTGTCCCTTTGGTGCTTAATGATTTCATGAGGTACCTTAGAGGTGGGTCTTAGGTGGGGTATAGTTTCCCACCTCAATCCACATCACTTCCAAGCCATGTCACTTTTCATATCACCTTACATGTCACTTCCCATGTCACTTGTCATGTCATCATTAATAGTGAGAGTGGGTCCCATAGTGAATAGTAGTTTCAAATAGTACTTCTAAAGAATGCTATGTGAATAGGATAATAGTGATTGGGTTAGATTAAAAGTGGTTAGTTAAGGGTTAAGAAGGTTGTAGTGGGTCTTTAGGGGTTCCCAAACAAGTTTCAAAACAAAAATGGATCACTTTGTCAAACATTAGGATTCACTGAGTATGGGAAGATGTGTTCCCCCTCAAATCAATATTTTATGAGGTAATGTAGAATCACATGAAATTTTGATAAATAGTTGGTGGGGAGGCACTAGGTGGTGCCACAAGGTAGTTTGGTATGTGAGATGCAAACTTGCACACAAAATGTGACTAAGTGTGGTATCCAAAATCACACATGAAATAAAGCTACCAATGTTGTCTAATTTAAGTTTAAGTCTAAAGGGACATATGTCAAGGGTAACTATCCATAACATTAGTCATAGTTGATCAGATCATGCCTATCAAGTGATATAGACAGGATCAAGGTTGGTTATAGGTATCCAAGGTAGGAAGTGTTCCTGAAAAACAACCTAAATTGTCATGTCATGTAAAAATGTAACATGTCAAGGTTAGTTGGTGTGGTCAAAATGCCCTAGGCAAGGTGGTTGCAAAGAAATGGAGTAGTTTGGGTCCAAATGGCCAATGTTGAGGTAGATGTGGTCAAATGATTAGTTGGTTAGATAAAGTGTTTGGTGAGGGTTGAGGTAGGGGTGGATGAGATGACTCCATATGCACTAGGAAAGTGGATACTACCTACATAGTTCCATGGATGTGATATCTAACAAAACATCAGGCCAAATGTAGTTCTTAATGGATTTTATATGGGATACCCCAATGTGATATACCACATGGCTAGGTTGGGATTGATATTTTGATAATTGTGAGATGTCATGGTGTATATTAGTGAATATTAACCATAAAATCCCACATGCATTAGGAGGAGAAGATACATATGGGTAGGGTAGGATAAATATGTGGGTAACAAAAGGTTAAGCATCACAAATGTCTTGTGATGGAGATAAGATAAATAAGAGGTTCCTTCATGAGGATGTTTATCCTTCTACAATTATGTGAGGGTATAAGCTTAGTGCTAGCATATATTGCTATGAGCTATATTTTAGGATGTGGGTGTCTATCAAGATTTTCATAGTCACTTTGGTAAAGGGTCATCACTGCTATGAGCCTATTTTTAAGGGTAGTAGTGAAGTAATGACATACAAAGAATTTATTTGATATCTAAGCACATTATATGAGTTAGAAATGTGGAAACATGGTGAGTAATAGAGGATGGATCTTTCCTAACCCAAGAGTTATATGGGTAGACTAGACAAATGGTGGCCATGTCTATAGCCTCTATCTTAGTTCCTTGGAACCAAGGACTTTGGGTTCCACTTAGAAGAGACAATACTAAGAAGGAGCTATGTGGTCAAATATATTGGTTATATAGTCAAATAATTCAAGGGATATTCTATAGTAGTAAGTATATGGGAGCTACTACCACTAACAATAGTGGTAATTTCAAAAGTGTGACTATTGCGGTGGCCCAATGATCGAATACAATTTACATCAATTAGGGTGAATGTGATAATGATGTAAATGATCACAATTTCCTCAAGGATTGTAATATGACAAAGTAGAAAAAATTCAAATGTAGAGTAGATGATATGAGTAACCAAAAGACATCATGATAGCACATAATGACTGTATCAAGATGACCAATTAGATTGATGGCTATGTGTCCACATGAAAAGGTAAGTAGACATGACCATTTTAATTATGAATATTTTTTAAGGGAATAAATGTCATCATAGAACCCTACCGATTAACGAAATTGATAGTTGTGTTGGTGAGGAAGAATGATTACGTAGTATATTTAAAGAATTATGGTAAGAATGAATACCTACCATGAAGTCATTTGGTTTTATAAGTTGTTTAGGGTATAGATAACTACCAGAGGTTGAAGATGGTGAATAATGGGAGAAATGGTATTGATAATCTGCAAACCCCATGACCTAAGATAATCTACATAATGAACATGCATATGTATTGAATACTAAAACACATAATGGTGATAATGGAAGTGTTTTTAAACCAACATCAAGAGGAAAGGAACCCATGGCTTGATTTTGAGCTTGAGATCTTACCTCATAATCATTAAATAAGGAAATACTTTCATTTTACAAGGTGTAGGGATAGAGAATATGATGTTCAACCTATCCATGGGTGGAACCCTCACTATCCAAGTGGATGCATGCTAAAGTGGAAACAAGAAGTACCTATGTGAGTGAAATAATCAGAGTTGAGGTATGTAATTATTATGATAGTCAAGCAAGGTGAAATACCTATAATTGAGTATGATTCTTTCCATATGGGAATGAATGTGGGAGAGGAGAATAGAGTACACCCTTTAGTGGGTACTAATATAAAAAATGTTTTAGATCTTAATTTAGGGAATATCAAGTAAAAGGATGGATAAACATAAATATAGAGTCACCAAATAATTGTTTTAATGCATAGGTAGGATAATAATGTATGTAAAGGCGTTAAGATAGTGTGATAACTTTTTATGCATTATGTGACACCCTAAAACCTTAAATAAAATATTGCATAGTTTGTTGTAAACATGTACAAAATGTGTTAAATGCCATTATTTCAATGTTATTATGCTTAGGTTTATGTGGATACTCATGAATGTTATGGTTATGGTTATGATTATTATGGTTATGGTTATTTTAATTTCACTACAAACAACATTAATATTAAAGTGAAGAATATAATCAAATGTCATAATGAAAATATCAATTGAGTGCATTAGGATAAGAGGTTACAATGTTCCTTCTATGACAAGGAATAAAAATAGACCTAAAGTGGGCTTGGATTAATGAATTTAATCCCTATGAATGCATCATATGATCATGATTTTATGGCTAAACAAAGGTGTGTTGATCATACTATGTCAATTACACACAAAATGTGTAGAGGGTTTAAATTTTGAATAAGTGATGGATAAGGTGAAGGGAATAGCTAGAGAGGGAAAAAAAGAGGACACATGATTAAATAATAAAGACACTGAAAGAAGAAATGGATGTCTTGAAGTAATGACCTTGATAATATTTCATGCATTAAAGCAAGAGAGTATAAGACATGAAGAACAAAGCATGTATACACATGTATAAGCAATGTGACTAGTGACCACACTCTAATGAATGAGAAGTTGGAGTGCTAGTGGGAAAAAATAAAGGGGATCCAATAAGGGATGAGGTGAAGGTAGACCAAGAGATGGATGAAGAGATAGGTAGAGAAAATAATGAGTTCATAGATAAAGATAAAGGTAGAGAAGGTTGGAAGGATCCAAGCATGGATATGGAGGAAGAAAGATACGGTCATGAAGAATAAGGAATGTCATCAAGGGAGATGAAAAGTATGAAATGAACTAGACAAAAGAGAATAAAAATAAAAGGTTGAAGATTTCGGCATGAGGAATGCTCTAAATAATGATAGATTGGAGAATTAAAAAAGGATGGGGAAGGAAGTGTAACAATCATGAAGGGTAAGGGGAAGATGAGAAATATGGGAGGTCACAAAAGGTTTAAAAAAAAGTCTAAAAAGACCAAGGAGAAAATAGTTTGGTGATGAAAATGAAAAATAAGGAAATACATGGAAGAAAAGGAAATAAGAGGAAAAAGGAGTGAAATGAGGACACAAATAGGATGCTAGGAGAGTGAAGAAGTAGGTGAAGATGTGACCATGTAAGCATGGATGACGATATGCAAGGAGAGGAACAATTAAGCAAATCAGATGGTGGAATTGGAGATGAGAATGGAATGGAAAATGGGAAAGGGTCTAATAAAATTAATGGAAGTAAAGGATGGATGGATAAATAGTTGAAGAGATAAGGTATGTGTTAATTAGCTTCTTAGAAGAGATTAACAAGCTAAATGGGTGATTAGAAGATATTAACAAGATAAAAGGTGGTGAGGTGGTGAAGAAGGAGGGGAACACAATGAAAGGGAATGAGAAGAAAATAAGGGATGAAGCTCAGGGATGATAAGAATAAAAAGGGACAATTAAAGTAGGGATATAAATCATGAACCCTGACACATATGCAAAAAGATAAGTGAGTACCGACATGGAAAGAGGAAAACGGGAATGAAAAATGCAAAAGGTTAGGACTGATAAGAAGAAAAGGGAAATCTATGTAAGGATTCTCAAAGGATAAAGACCCAGTTAGAATCTATTTTTGGAGGAAGAAAATGGAAAAGGTGGGAAGAGTGGCAAATCAATAGAAAGTGCTGGCACACATAAGAAAAAAATGGGATGCTAGAAGAAATAAAAGAAATAAAAAGTGTGACAAATTGAAATATGTGAAAGAGGAAAATAAGAAATAATAATTGGAATGAAGGTGGTTTATATGTAGTGGAAGGGTAGCAAAAAGGTGGTAGCAAAGAAGAGGAGGGAAAAGTGTCCATCAGTGTGCAAGGGAATAGGATGATGTGGAATTAGAGAGGAAATGAGAGTGAGGAAGAGGGTATGATAGGTTTTCAAGCGTAAGTGTAAAGGATGAGTATGGTGGAAGAATTACAAGGAGATGAAGGGCATGGTTTGTAATAAGTGGAGAGAGGGACAAAACACATGAAAAGTGTGTGGGGGAGTGAGTTGTGAAGCATGGAGAAGGAAAGGTGATAGGGAGGTCAATGAAGTAGAGTAGGTGGTGGCTTTATGGGATATAAGAGGGGAAATTAGGAAGGATATCAATCCTTATGTTAAAATAGATTGATAAGATAGAAAAGTGGTTTAAATATTGACAACTTGAAGGGAGGGAGGTGGTGAGGAGATATGTAGAGAAGTGGAAGAAGAGATTTTAGGATGGAAAACAAAATAAGGGATGCAGTTGAGCTAACCTCAGTAATTAAGCACTACCTACATAGTCTAAAAAGACCTCAAGCCAGTGAATTTATCCTAGTAATTGGGGTAAAATAAATAGGAATTATTAGATGATGTTATTCAAGGATGGTAGGAAGAATCAAAAGCTTCCCTAACATAAGATGCCGTAGGCAAGATGGTGTTATTAGTAATGGAGATTAATGAGAAGAAAAAGGGGAGGGTAATTATTTATTAGTGTCTAAGTATCCCTTAGATGTCAATAAGCACCTACATATTCCATGGACATCAGGGCAATGTAGTTCAACAAGGTTGCAGAATGGTGCCCAAATGGGTTGCCCCAATTTTATGGACCACATGGTTTAGTTTTGTTGAGGGTTTTAAGAGAAAGGTATCTCTAAAAGGTGATTTGACTAATCATAAGTAGGGATTTGACATTAATTTTTCTCTAATTTTATTCATGGTTAGGTTTATGATGGTTTTATGGATGATAGTGGTGGCACACAAGGAGGTTAGATAACCATATTAGATGAAAAATCATGAGACATAGATCTGATAGAATAGATGACTCAACGATGATTGAACAAGAAATGAGGTATAATACCTATATTTTGATAGGGACAAAATAAAACTTGAAGTTGGACTAGATTAAGGAACATGAGTATTTTTAATTCTTTGCATTAGCATACATTAGTTGATAAAATAAGTTTCTTGATCACAGTTTGTCAGGTATGATCTAAATCCCTTGATTTATAGATAGTGTATAGGGGAGATGGGTTGCATAAAGGATAATGGGTAATATTTATGGTAAACTTATGTGGGTTAGTTTTCCCCTTCTATAGGTTACCTAAGAATGGTAATAGACAAGTCCATGTCATATGTTAAATGTAGACTAATCAATGCGAGAAGTCTACATGTGAAATCCAATTATGGCTTCTAACTTATTATGTTGCTTAAGAATCGATTATAGCTCTAGATTTTGTTGTGGTAATGGATATTTTGATTTATTTTTTATATGGGAAGCTTATCAATGGGGGAATATTCTAATAAATTTCTTTTTTAAATTATTCATCCTTTGAGGGAGTGGACTAAGTTTATTATATTTTCTTAATACTCTTGATAGTTGTCCTTCAAGGGAGCAGTCTCCCTTATATTTGGTAAATTTTGTATTATTTTTGGGTAGTTATCCTTTAAGGGAGAAGTCTAAAATTCTTAATTTATTAACAAAAGTAATATTTTGGTATTAAAATTGGATGTGATTTGTTTTAGACATGGACAAGTCTAATTAGGTTTAGAGGTTTTTTGCTATGAGGGCAAAATTTTGACACAAGAAGGTGAGTGATATGAGACGTGGTGTGTTTTTGAGAGACAATGAACATGTGATTCCATCTTGTTAAAGACAAAAATTATCCATGAGAAACATTCCATTCCATCTTATTTAGGATTAGGCTATGACTGTGAGGGTTAATCACATGGTTCTATGTTGTAGTCAATTATCCTAAAAATGAGGGTGAAGGTTAAAATCTCATAATCAAAGGATGAGCTTAAGTTAGACAAAATTAGTGAGATATATCCTTATTTAATAGAAAATAAACATATATTTTAAGCATTTAGAGGTTCATGTTATGTTTTTCCTTTAAGATATTAAAAATTATAAGTTTTTAATCCATACTTATGGGTGACGATGTAGGGTTCAAGCCAATTGAAAGCAAACTTGCCTTGTTTACTCTTTTTCATGTTGGTCACATATATTTTTTATTTTAAGATGAGGTCTCCAATCTTGAAGTCTTGTTGTTTGAGGAATTTTTTATAAGCATATTTTATATGCTCTTGATAGATATGGAGGTGGGTTTGGGCTACTAAATGATGCTCATTGAGTATATCAAGCTGAGCTAAATGGTGTTGACAATAATCTTCTTCAGAAATAAGATCTTACAAAGATATGTGAAGAGGGGAATTTAGACTTAAAGAGGTAAGAATACCTCTACTCTAAAGACTAAAGATAAGGGGGTATCACCCATAGAGGTTTGAATGCTTGTGCGATAGGCCCATAAAATAAATGAGGTGTGCAAGTGTTAGTCCCGACTTGAAGCACTGACAACTTTAATTAATATTTTGTTATAGGATTTCACTTTCCTATTTGCCTATGGATTGTAAGGCAAGTAAAATCTTAATTAAATGCCAAATTCATCACATAAACCTTAGACTTTCTTATTTTTGAAGGATTTTCCATTATCAGTGATGATCTTGTGATGAACATAGAAGTGGTAGATAATATGATGGTTGATAAAGTTGATAATGTTCTCCACTTTGGTCAAGATAAGAGTGATAAATTCCACCCACTTGGTGAAATATTCGATGGTTTTGATGATGGAGATATGCCATCACAAATAATAGGGGTTGATTTCCGTAATGAGATTGAGCCCCCATTGTGAGAAAGGCCAAAAGTCTTTAGATACTTAGAGTCCATTAGCTAGAACATGATGTAAATTAGCATGATATTGAAATTTAACACACTTCTTACCTAATAATAATAGTCTTGGTTAAGATTGGGATAATAGTATCCAAGGTGAAGGATATGTTTATAAATTATTTGATAGCTAAAGTGTCCCCCACAGATCCACTCATGCATTTCCTTGATGGCATGGGAAGCTTCATAAATATGGATGCAACGAATAAGGAGACCATCAAAACAATGTTTATAAAGGATTACCCTTAGTATGGTGTAATGAGAGGTACTCTAAACAAATTCTATTCAGGTGTTCCTAGAGAGGTTACGAGGAATTATGCCTAAGTTGAGGTAGTTAAAATTTTGGTCATACCAAACATCAGATGGGGCCTTCTCCATATTGAAAATGGTAGGGGGGTCAAATTGGTTATAATAGGGTGTAGTAAAATAGTAAATGGTGACAAATTTTGGAATTGGAAGGCTAAAAAGGGATCTGGGAAGTAAGGCAAAACATTATATCTATGAATTTATTGGTAGATCAGGGAATAGATTAGATGAGGTAATGTTTGAATGATGCTAAGAGTTTGTAAAATAAAAGTTTATATTTATCTAAGACATCATTCTTACATTGATAGTATCCATTGACTTAGTTGACCATGAGTTAGGAATCACCAAAGACATTGATGGTCTTAATTATTGAAGCTAGAGTGGTTCACACACCTATGACTAGGGCTTCAAACTTACCCATATTATTAGCACAATCAATGTCAAGTTTGAAATAAAGAGGAAGGGGTCCACTATCAAGGGGAATTAGAATAACTCCAACACCCACACCTTTTTGTAAATTTGAACCATCAAAGAACATAGTCATTTGGTAGGTTATGTCCTCTTGGGAAAGAGTAATAATGGATTCATCTAGGAACTCAAGAGGAAGTGGTCGGTGATCTACCAAAGGTGCTTCAACCAATTGGTTAGCAATGACCTTCCCTTTAATTGAATTTTTATAAAGGAAGTCAAGATCAAATTTTACTAAGATCATAAGCCACTTGTCCATATGCATGTTTTGGTATGGCATGGAATGCACGTACTTGGGTGGATTAGTGTTGGTTATGACATTTGTTATATGTTTAAGAAGGTAGTGTTGGAGTTTAGTGGCCATAAATGTTAGGGCTAAGTATAGTTTCTCTATATGCGTATAATGAGTCTCGTATTCTACAAACATGTGATTAATGTAGTAAATATCTCACTCTCTATGTTGTTCATCTTAATGAGCCAACATTTCCCCTAGGGAATGGTTGGTGGTAGAGATATATAGATGAAAGGGGTGGTCATAGTTAGGAGGGATGATGAAAGGTGGTGACAAAAGGTACTATTTGAGTGATTCAAGGGCTTTTTGAAAATTGCCATTGCATTTGAAATACACATCCTTCTTCAAAAGGTGATGAAAAGGTTGGAACCTATCTAAAATCTAATAAATGAAATTATGAATGGATTGAATCTTTTCATGTAGGTTATAGAGTTAATTAAGGTTGGTAAGAGGAGACATCTTGAATATTGACTTTACCTTGGTAGGGTCTACTTTGATTCCTTGAAGGGAGATGATAAAGCCAAGAAGCTTCCTTGAAAGGACCCCAAAAACACATTTCTTGGGGTCAAGTATAACATTGAAATAAATTAGGCATTCAAAGATAATTTTAGGAACATTCAAATGATCTTGGTGAGATTTGGATTTTCCCAGGAGATCATCAACATAGCCCTCTATTATGGTGTGGATAAGGTCATGGAAGATGTAGGTAATGGATCATTGGTAAGTTTCATCATCATTCTTTATTGTAAAAAACATGAACTTGTAGCAAAAATTTCCCCAAGGAGTGGTAAAGGTAGTGTTATGCTAATATTTAGGAGCAATCAAGATTTGATTGTAACTTGAAAACCCATCCATGAGAGATAACATCTCATGGATAGCTATAAGATCAATAAGCTAGTCAATACTAGGTAGGAAAAATTCATCCTTGGGGTAGGTGAGGTTAAGGTCATGAAAGTACACACAAATGCATAGACCCCCAATGTCTTTGGTGACAATTACAATATTTGAGACATATTGGGGGTAGTTAATAGGTTGAATGAATTTTATAGATAGGAGACATTGAAGATCTTCTTTGATGAGAAGGGCTATATAAAGATGCATTCATTGATGTTTTTGTTTAATAGGATTAACATCATGATGAGTGACAATGTTATGGGTAGCGATGGTGGGGTAAATATCTAGCATATCATTATAAGATCAAATGAATGGTATGCTTTAGTTTTAGAGGAAAGAGGAGAAGTCTCAAAGTTTTTCAGCATTCAATTATTGTCCCAATTTGACAATGTAGGGGTTATCCATAGTTCCCAAGTTGATATCCATGGTGGATTCATTAAACACGGTTGAGGATTCAGGAGGAAGGTATTTATGGATTGAAGAATCTAAGGTACCAAGGTAGGTGAGAATAGAATCATTGTCCTGATGTTGGATGGTGTTGATGGTAAGAGAATCATGTTTTACTATTTCATGATGGATGAGAGGAAGGGATTGAATTTGGCCATCGTTTTGATAGATCAAGGGGCCTAAACTAATAGTGTTGATAAAAAAAAGTTAGGAGGAATATTATCAAAATCATTAGACTTAGAATAAGGTTGATTTGGTGAGGAGGGGATGTCTTCCTTGATAGTTTCAACATCAGGTGGTACAAACCCAAGGCCAAACAACTCATGAGGTTTTTGTATTTTGATTGAAGGTAACTCATGAGGTCCTTGTTTATATCATCTCAGACCAAATGCTTTCTAGGCACACCTATGAAGGTATAATTTAGCAAATGCTAGTTTGTCAAGGTAATAAAATTTAGAGGTGAATGGTCAAATGGAAGAGGTAGTGATGGGAGAAGGAAGTGGTTGATCAAGTCCCTGATAGATGAAGATAATTTGATGGTTATGAGGACCAAAAGGGATGATTGTTCTGATGTTAGGTTCATAAGAAGGGTCATGTTTTAGGTTCCCATATTCTTGAGGAGTAGCAAAAGCATCTAATGATAGAAGGTGATACTTCCCAAATGAAAATCATTGGAATATAGATCCTAAGGGCTCCTACATAGGGATTTATGAAGAAGGGATGGATGAGCTAGTCAATTTTCATTGATGGTTGGTAGTTGGGATGTAACTATTGAAGGTGCATTAGATTGGTATAAAAATACATCATTTGGGCAATAGGTCATATTGCATGTTGAGAAAGGATTTATATTTTATTGGCTATTAATCACCAGGACCTCATGCTCAAACTTAATGCATCGATGGAGGGTAAAGGAAACACATTTCATAGATAAAATCTAACGTCATCCCAATAAGATGTATTAGAATTCTCCTTCCACAACATAGAAGAGTTTAGGGAGTGTGCAGGGTCTCACACAGATATGAAGGATGATGGTTCCCAAGGTAGTGGCTATATTATCATTAAAGGATCAGAGGACTACTATGGATTACAACATGATATTTTTTGGTAAGCTAAGTTGGCCATAAGCATAATAGGATATGATGTGAATGTTATCACCCCCATCAATTGTCACCTTTTAGACATGGGTTTGGTTTATGTAAGTGGTAATAAAGAGAAGGGGATTTGGGTCCTTAGGGTGTTTGGAATGTATTTATGAATTCTTAAAGGTGACAAGTCTAGAATTTTGGAGGGCACTAGCAAATATAGCTAGTGGTTAAGGGTCATTAGATTGGACCTAGATGGATTGTAAGGACTCTATGAGTGCTTAGAAGTGATGGGGAGAATCAGAAATCACCTCAAATCTCATTTTTGTTTGGGCATAGTGAAGTTTCTTAAAGATAGATTTTAAGATAGATATTACATATGGGTTGGGGTATGAAGGTTTAGATTTGGGATACCTAAGATAGACACTATATCTTTGATTGAAGATGCGGATGATTGGGTATGTTTGGCTTGGGAATGTGAAGAGGGGTATGTTTAAGGAATGGATAGTTTATCCTTCCCTTTATCCTTTTATTGTGATCTAATGACCATGTTGATAGTATGGATAGAAGGAGAGGGTGAGGTAGTAGAGTGGTCAAACTCATCTTCATTCTTAGGTGAGAGTGGAGGAGTGGGTAAGCATTGAGTAGGTATGGTTTTTGTTCAAGTTAGTATGGGTAGAATTAGAGGTTTGTTTATCAATAGATCATCTTCAACGTAAAGATGATGGATGAGAGTTTGGAGAGATTTTCAATTATCTATATCATGGTCATGTTTTTTATGGTATAAACAAATCAAACTATTATTGAACCATGATGGCTTGGGATGTGAATGGTCAAAGGGTTTGATGGGAGGTAAGCTTAAGGAATAGGTTTCTAATAACTATTAGAGAATGGTTAATTAAGACTCAATTAAAGGTGATAAAGGTATGGCAGTTTTTGTTTTGGGTGTTGAGGTAGAAGGTGGTTTTGAAGCAAGTTTGGTGATAGGTGTCTTAGGTAAGGTGGTACACTTGGTTGATGGTTTTGGTTTAGTAAATATGGTTGATGAGATAGAGGTGGAGGATGGAAATTTAGGTAACTTAATAGGTACATTAGGAATAAAGTACGAAGGTGTAACCAATAGAGGTGGTGGGGTTTTGGTAAAAATAATGGGCTTCATGCTCAAGGTAGAGACATGAGGACCCAAAATGGAGGGCAAGGTCGAAGGAGGTAAATTTTAAGGATTTAGGCCTTTAGGTGGTTTTATCTCTTTGGTTTCTTTAGTTGTTGGTTTTAGAGGGCGTTTGGTTACTTTAGATGTCTTGGTGGGTTTTGGTGTTTGATGGTCGATTTATTTGTAGGAGGTTTTAGTTGGTTGGGTATAGATTTTGGTTGGTTTGGAAAGGCTATATTGGTCTACCAAAGAAGTGGTTAGAGGTTCTATTTTAGTTCCCTTACCTTTGTCTTGGCTTTTGATGGAAGGTTCTAAAATTAGAGGTTTGATGGGTGAAATTATCTTTTCTTGTGAGATAGCTTGCAAAGGTAGAATCGATGGTTCTATAATAGGGGGGATGGATGTGGTAACCTATATTGAATGTGTGGATATGGTTACTTCCTCTATTTGGGTGTCCAAAAGGGTATAATATAAATCTAATATTATAATAGTTGGAGGGGGATTGGTATATTGGTGAATAGGTTATTTATTAGTTGGTGTGTCAATAACCATGTTAATGGTATAGGTGTCAGGAGAGAATTCAATGTTGTTACTCTCATTTTTAGTGGAAGCATGGTTTGGAAAAGGTTTCTTAAATATTATAAGGGCTTGGGTGGGTGGTGCATTGGGGTTGTCTAATATAATCTCCCCCTTATCAATGAGGGATTAAACAAGGTATATGAAGGTATTATACCTATTAATGTCATGTCGTATGACTCAGTGAAAGGAACACTGGTCATTTTCATTATACCAACCCAACATAGGGTGAGAAGAATAAATTTTTTTGGTTGGTTTAATTAGTGTAAGTTGGATGATATTAGCTTTTAAGATCTTTTCCAAAATAGAAGCTAGGCTTCCCCAACTGGAGTTAATTACTTTTCGTTATTCCAAGTTTGGTTCCTTAGGTTTTGGTTTGAAGAATTAGAGGAGTTTGAGGTTTAGTTCCTCGAGATTTGTTGGTTGGTATATGGTGGATATGTATATTTGAGGACAATAAAATTGGTAGTTACTTTATTTTTAATGTTGGGATTGCTTTGGTGGTTTGGTTTGGAAGAAGAGGGCTCATTAGGCTTATAAGTGAGTTTTTTTTGTTTTTGAGATTGATCTTTCCTTGATCAATGGCTCGATTATCTAGTTTATGAGCCACGATAAAAGCTTCATCAAAGGTCCAAAAGCTTTAGACACATAATGTGGATGAAATATGTTTTGTACATGCTCAAGAAAAGAGCTCTATAAGTTTTAATTGAGGTAATGAAAAGGAAATTTGGTTTATTAGGCTCCTCCAATGAGCCACAAAATTACTAGTAGATTCATCTTCAAATAAATGAATAGATTAGAGGTTGGTAATAGAAACTTTATTCGATATATTGATTGAAAAGTGATCCAAGGAGTTTTGGGATAGTTGGGTGAAAGAGAGGATGAAATGTTTGGTTATGGCACTATACCAATACAATGTTGGTTCAGATAATGACATAGGTAAGGTATGGAGGAGAATAATGTCATCATGGGAAATAAAATATCTTGAATTCATAAATGCTCTTCAATTTTTTTTGAGGGTCTTCCTTACTATTAAACTTGATAAATTTTTGAAGTTCCCATTGAGCCAAGTAAGGTCTAATGGGGACTAAAGGGTAGTCATATTATCCATGATCAACTTCATGAAGTATTTTTGAGGTTGTTAGGATGCGTAGTTATATGTTATGTTTTATTAAGATTGGGCAATGTGTGAATAACTAGTAGATGGTTGAGATGACTCCACATATTGGTATGTGGTCCTTTGAGATTGATCTTTCCTTCTTCAAGGGTACTACCAAAATGATACTTATCAGAGATGAGGGGAGTCTATGGGTTCAAGAATGTGTTTCATGGATGTAAAAGTGGAAGAGGTTGGTTGACTTGGTGGTGAGTTTTGTTTCACAAGGTCTCTTTGTCATTGGTGATTGAGAACCATATGAGAAGATAAGAAAGGAATGATACATTCTCACACCTCAAACAAAAAGAAATAAAAAAAGATTCAAGGCAAATAATGAAATCACTAGGAGTATGTTAAACCTTAAAATTTTAATTCTCTCTTTTGTATTATGACTTAAAAAGTGTGAAGAGTAAATTTGGTTTGTAGAATAGGTCCTAAACAATGTAGTTTGTGTTTGGTTTTTGGGTTGCATTTATGTGCTCAAAATAAGTCTATATTAGATTGTGTATATGGATTGATAATTAGAGCTTACTCCCCTCACATCACAATCCCATAGATAGTGTGGGTACTTAGCCAAGATACTAATTTCCAAATCTTAGACTCAACTAGAGAACTGAGTTGGTTATCCCCTCAGTAATTAAATCCAAGCAAGATAACTAACAAAGGGTAAGGTGATCTGCTAGGTGATGAAATCCTTGTTGGGCCTTATCTCAAGTGTGTTTTATGTTTTTTTTAGTTCAAGTGGTTTGGTTGGTGTAACATTTGTGTACTATGTTTAATTTGTTTTTCTTAAAAAAAACTAGATGAGCTAATTAAACAAGTAGGAAAAGTATGTATGCAAGTTAATTTTAATCTGAAAGGAAAAGTTTTTTTAATTTCTTTTTATGAAAACAAGAAAAAATAAAATGCACCTAAATTAAGAATGAAAATTAAATCCTAGTCCTAGGATGAATGTTCTTTTGATATTTTGTAAATGCAAGAAAAAAGTGAATTTTTTTTACCTTTTTATTTTGTAATTATTTTGTAAAACAAAAGAAACTAAAACTTACGTTTTGAAAGAAATGAATGATTAATTTTAAAATAATAAATTACATATAAAATCAATTGTAATAATTCAAATAAATGTCCTAAAACATACATGAACCTAAGAAAGCTTTAGGGTCTCATCGGGCATGCCAAAATGTTTCTATCTAATTTTTTTAACTTTTTCCTAGTGTTGAAAAGAAAGAAACTAGTTAAGAGGGTGTGTAGAAAAACATGTTAAGAGATGTGTGCATTGAATTCCAAAAAAAATCAGAGATCATATTTGACATGGGATGATGACTTGAAATAATAAATCACTACCACACACTTGTTTGTTATAAAATTAGATGTGTGGATTACCTAGCATGAGCTAGTTCCTAGAAGTGAAAGCTTCCTAGGAGGCTGTCAATCCAACTACTTTAAAAACTTGAGTTTGTGAATTAAAAGTTAGTATTTGCATAAAATAATAGAAAAATTAAACTAAATACAATACTATGACATCAAATAACCAAGTTTATCACAATAATTTTAAATAGTTTGCTTAGAAGATGACTAACCTAAATCAACTAGTGCTGAAAATTAGTTAAGGCAAAATGGTTGTTCTTGGTTTGGTAACTTGATGATAAAGGTCAAAATTATTATTTATTTGGGTTGGAAAAATTATTAATGCAAAAAATATACAAATATATGAATTGTTAAATGGGACAAAGGATTAGAGATGTCAAAATGGGAAAAATGGGTAAAGATGGCAAAGAGGAAAAAGGGGTAAAAGGGGGCAAAGAAGTAAGGATGGAAAAGGGGAGAAATTGATAACAAGTAAGAAGTTAATAGGTGAATGGTATGGAGGCAAATAAAATTATAGAATTTAAATGACTAAAAAAAACAATATACCTTGATGCTTGTTGGAGATGGCTTGATGATGGCTTGTTGAAGATGACTTATTGAAGACTTTTGAAGACTTTTGTTGCTTAAGATATTTTCATGCAAGATGATGACCTCCTTCAAAATTATTAAAAACTTGTAAAATAAATTATTCTACCAAATATTAACCAACTTAACCATGGGTGAAGGGGGAGGGTTATATTTATAGCATTTGTTATCAAGAAACATGCCAAAAGAGGGTGTAGTAGAAGTATGGAACCATTTTTAAAGTTGGATCATAATTGCCAAAGGGGATAAGTATGGTGGGATTCCAACCTTGTTTTATTATCTTCCACCTTGCACATGAGTTCAATTTGTAGTGGGATTCATGCACATGGACTCAAATGAGGCCAAAGGACTTTTCACCAAGCTAATTTGTCTTTTGGCTAAGTGCCCCATGAATTTTGTCACCATTATCCATGTGGGTGCATGAGTGGTCATTAAATACAAGGGGTTGATATTATCACATATCCAATAGGTGTTTCACTTGGTTTATTTGTCTCCAAAATTGCTAAAGAGTCCAAAATGGAGAGGGAATCATGCACATGCACTCATATGGGTCCAAAATACCTTCCACCACTTACTTTAATCTTTTGGCTAAGTTCCCCATGAATTTTCGATTCATAATCCATTCATGAGGAAAAAAACACATGTTGAATGATGGCTCTATGGGGAAAAATGCACCATATTCCAAAAGATAGGCCCTTAGGTGATTAATGATGTCATGAGGTACCTTGGAGGTAGGTCTTGGGTGGGGTATGATGTCCCACCTCAAGCCACCTCACTTCCAAGCCATGTCACTTGCCATATCACCTTCCATGTTGCTTCCCATGTCACTTGCCATATCATCATGGATAGTGATAGTGGGTCCCATAGTGAATAGTGATAGTGAATACTAATTTTGAATAGTGCTTTCAAATAGTGTTATGTGAATAGGAGAATAGTGATTTGGCTAGGTTAAGAGGGGTTGGTTAAGGGTTAATGAGTTTTTATGGGTTATTTAAGGGTCTTGAAGAATTCAATCCTTTAAAACTATAAGTGTGCAATTTTCTAGTGTCTACAACTAGTAAACTCAGACTTCTAGAAGGATTCAAAGTTCAATACTTCTAGTAAATATGATATCACTACATACTATCTCTGTAATAATACATTGCATATTTTGATAGATTCACTTAGTACCATTTTAAAGACATTGTAGTGGCATGTATAAAATGTGGGGATATATTGAACATCCCTTTGAAAATAAGAGAAGTGATCTCTTTCACTAATATCTAATGGTACATCCACAAGGTTAGGGTTACTATAAAAATAATCTCACAATTCATCAATTAAGTAGGAAAAAAACATTACATTGGTATGATATTTAGGCCATCACTTCTTCTCAACCCTATGTAACCTTGGAAAAATACATCACCACAATCCATTGAGTAATTTAAGAGATGGATGCAATTTTTTCTTTAGGATATTGGATTCATGCATATAGTTAAGGACAATTTGGGTACTCACTATGATATATATGGTCTTATCCAAAAGTTATATGAAAGAGTATTAAACTATGAGGAAAGAGGGGTGTAGTTTGTAAGAGGAATTGAAAAAGGTAAAGTGTGAAGGAAATGATGAGTCCATTTTATGACTCATTATATCCACATATTTACCCTATTACACATATTAACCTACATTTTTAGAAGAGACATTATATGTATTTTATGGCTTATGGATAGTATAAAGTAGAAGATAAGTACGTATATCTTAGTTAATATGTGTGAGTCTATGTTTCTCACTTTTACCATTATGTCCTAGCTTTTGACTTTCTTAATTCTCTAGTTTTATATGTACAAAAAAGACAATATACTATAATAAAATGCTAAATGTTTTGGAAAATTATATAGATCCTTAAACATAATCCTAGAGTGTGATGAATTTTTCTAATAGAGCTCTAGATTTTTTTACTAAAGCTCTAAAGTTTGATAGTGAGATATAGAGTTCAACAACAAATATCTAGAGTTCTTCAAGTAGATTCTAAAATGTACCATGAAGTTATGGAGTCTATTAATAAATATTTAGAATCATTCCATCCATCATTAAAATATTTTAAAAGTCATTATTATGACATTACAACATTCCAAAGATGTATATGGGTTATTTATCTAAGTTATGCACACAATTAATTTTTATAACATTTTATTTGTAGTTAATCCTCTTATAGACATATCTATAAAACACCATTTCATTTGCAAAGGACTTTTGGGTTACTAGATCTAAATTAAAGGAAAAATAATGTATCCAATTTGTAGCTATGGATGTAGCTATTCCTTCCTTAATTTATAACATTTCTCCTTAGAATGTGGAAAGTCGTAACACCTCTTCCTATCATGTGAATAAATTAGATCATAGCTGTGAACCTATTACATTGCTAGTTTGTCTATGTATTTTGGGATAGTAGTTAGAAAGAGTTGTGAGAATAAGATAGCATATTATTGTTGTTATAAAGGAGAGAAGAATTTGGAAATTAGTGAATTTTAGTAGTAGAATTATTTTAATATCATTTATTTTAATGTTTTAGGTTCTTTATAATGTAAATCATAAGTTTGATTAAAGGTTTGAGTAGTCTAAATTAGTGAAATAATATGAAATAAATAACCATTTATTTTTTATAAAATTTGACTTGATTTGACATTATGAAAATAGCAATAAATATTTGAAAATAAAAACTTATCTGGAAAACACCTAATGTGGATGATTTGAGTGGTAAAAATTGGGATACAAATAGGTCTTAGCATAATCAATAGGATCCTTGAGTCAAATTCTCTCCTAGAGATTAACACTAAACTTGGATAGTAGTGTCATGTGGATATAGTATGCTAAAAACGTCAATAGTGTCATTTTTTAAAGTATGTTCCTAAATTTTATGTGCACTTATGCATGTGTTTCTAGGTTTTTTTATTGCATGCATGAAATATGAAACTCTATATTGTGTATGTAATAGCTGACTTATGATACAAATCCTAATCCTCATTACAAGTATGGAATGATTTGAAAATGTGTTCTCATTAGTAGGATAGGATGGACATCATCAACACCTCATTATGAAAAGATTTTCCTACATACCAATACTCTAAGGAGGGATCAGGCATGATGTAGTTCTTCCCACCTAAGATCTTGTGCTAGTGAAATAGATGATATACTGATAATGGTACTAAATGCCTTGAGTTTTCTTAGTATTTTAAATCTTTAAAATATGAGATTAGGGTAGATGTAAATGGTAGTATATAGATTGAGGGTAGAATAGGGATTAATAATCTTGACTTTTCTTAGCTTGTTTCATGTTTGAATAGGTATTTTACATCTAGTGGATAGAGGTCAAAAATTAATGTGTTTATAGTGTTATGTAGCTTGTGCGAATAATAAAATGTGCTTATATTGACCTTAGGAGGGTTTAATTTTTGAATTTTTTTGTTTTGGGAACTTAGCATAAGGGAAAATAGTGTCGTGTTAGGGACATTAGTGCCATGTCGATCTAATATACTTAATGTGGTGTTAATGTCTAGCTGGTGGGCTACTAGGCATGAAGGGTAAGAATATGGGAATCAAAGGTATAGTACTATGTTTTAGATAACTAAGGATGCATGTGGTCTATGCAAAGGATGGAGAAGTGTGATAGAAGTCTTTAGGATAGGTCTAGGGCTAGGCTAGGAATAGGTTTTCTTGAGTACCACTCTTAGCATCCAAAAACTACTTTTATATTATTAAATTTGAGTCCCATTTATAATTTAAATGTACAAAATTGAAATGAATAGTATAAAGGAAAAAGAATCTTACCTAGACTTACCTAGCAAATAAAGCCCGTATAGCTAAGTATGAGTATGTGAAGTTGGATATGCATAAGTGAAGCATGACTTGCAATGAAATGTGTATAAATTAGTAATTACTTAAGATATATCAAAATTAAAATACTATGATTAATAAATTAACTATGTAAAGCTAAGTAAAGAGATATGAAAGAGGAATGAAATGAATATAACTCGTTAGCTACGTGAACTAATGCATGAACCTCATAACAAATTGTACGTATATAGTGATAAAATCATTGAATATCTTGGATTGAGATAATTAGATTTATCAATCCTCATATGTGGGTGGCTCAAGAACATAATCTATTTTTTAATCCATCATTACCCAGCCCTACCTAATGGGTCATGACCTATGAATAACTTGTATTACACTGTGAGTATATTTAACCCTCTCATGTGGGTGGATCAAGCACTCAAGTAGGATATGGATCCATCATTTCCCACCAATGTGTAATATATTTAAATATAATTTAACTACTCAAAGTGATGGTAATATCTAACTGGGTATATCTAATTGTGTATGTTAGCTTCATAGCTACTTAGGTACATTAGGTAGCTCTAGGTCACTTAAGAATGCCAACCACTGTAGATGGAGTAAGTCATAAAATTAGTGACAAACTAGAATATGATTTAAATAATATATAATATAGAGAATAACATTAAATTTTCCATTCCATCTGATTAACCCATGTGTAACTGAGCATATGTAATCAATGTGATGTGTACATGCCCCCAATCTGATATTTAAGTATATTAAGTCTAGACTAAGTTGTAAAAAATGTATTTAAGTATCTAAACTAAATATGGGAAATATAATGCCATGAATTATTCCCCAAATCTAATCAAATGATATGGATATGATCTAAACTAGTGTGAATCTAAGCAAAATTTAAGTATAACTATCAAACATGTAATTGTATCTATGCAAACCCATACCATACTTGGTGTACTATTAGAGCTAATCTAAATTTCCCTAAAATTAGGTATATTTGACAATAGTGAACATCTTGTATATTTGAAAATAGTGAACATCTTGGATATTTCAATTTATGTGATAATGTTTATCTAGTTTAATATTAGGGTCACTATACTAATTTTTGATTCTATGTCTTTTCCTATGTTGTTATCACTAAATCTTACAACCTAAAAAAGGATGTGAAGCCTCTACTATATTTGGTAAACATAGGAAAACTTGTAGGTATGTGGGTGTACCTATATAGTAAATGATCCTCTAGATTTAAGGGCTACCTCCTTAAATTTATCTTAAAGTTCTTTCACCTATGCTAACTAGTTGCTTATAGGGAAAAGAGTTAGAAATTACATGAAATGAACCTCATATAACGTGGTGATACAAAAATATGTCTTCCATATGACCATCATACTTTCCTTCACTAATAAATAAGCCATAAAAACTAACTTCCATGTCTTATGGATTCTAAAATGAGTATTTCAATGTATAGGTGTGATGTGTGAAGCAACACAACTAGAGGGTAGATTGCACCCTCCAAGTATAGTAATACATCTGAAATAGACCAAAAAAACATAAAATACTCTACATAGCCTATTATAATAGGAAAAATTGCACAAACATGAAGGATAAAGGAATAAAAGATAGAGTCTTATCACGTTACATCACCATACCTCACTTGCACACTTAGAAAATTGTTCAAAAACTCAAAACCAGATTTGAATTAATGTTCAATGGTAAAATATGACATAATTATAATAGGGATTCACCATACATGATTTGAATTTCTACAAAGGTCAAAATTATAGATAATTATATAACTTCTAAGAGATGAGAAAAGAAAGAAGTCCAAAGGTCATTGAAACACACATCTAATATGAGAACCAGTTATAGTGAACCTACATTGACTTTGAAATAAAAAATTAATGTCTCTCGATCCAAATGTCCATGTAAACAATGACAAATTTCTCTTAAAATGATGTAATGACTCTTCATCTAGCCTTTGTGAAATTGTTTCCATCATGGACCACCTCTCGAGCATTTGAAACTAAACTAGGAAGGTTGACACATATGTTATGATCATCATAGAAGTTTTATTGGTTAGTAAATATCTTTTATATGATTGCATTTGTTATCTATAGTTACTCATTGCTTTCTTATATTTCATTTTTTACTTTTGGTAGTCACTACTCATTCTGGTCTTTGAATGAGATTTCATGCTGGCATATGAGTTTGAAGAGATAAATTTCCTATAGAGTCCTTGATCCTACTTAGGTTTACATGTGGCCTTCCTTTTCCACATTTCTCATTCAATTATGAAATATAATTTTCACCACTTGGACATATGTTCATCTTATCCATTTAGAAACTAGCTGGATTTGAGCTATCAATCTCCTCTAGAATCTTTATGCTTTAATTCTTAATGCTTGCCATTGATCATTAGTTTGAGGTTCTGAGATTATGAAATTCTGTGACATTGTGTTGAACTTGAGATCTTTGACCTATAAATTTCACTCACACCATTGGATCTAATTATATGATTAAGCATGAGTCATAGATCATGATTTGGTTACTTGATTCTAATTTAACCTTAAGATTCATTAACATATTTGATTATTCTCACTTTATTTATTTGTTTTTATGTGATCATCCACTCACCATTGATCCTTGGAAGATGCTTGATCTTTATCTCTTGCAGATGTATGGAGACCATTTTAACCTACCTAGAAGCCAAATTTTAAACCTCCATAAATTTTGATGCACTTAGATGCATGTTATGAAATTTGGATCATATGTTTTCCTTTCAAAGAATGATCCAATAATCATCTCTTGAAAAATTCATATGTATAATATATGAATCCATTAATATACCTACTCAATAAAAAATTCCACAGAACAAACTATGTCAAAAATCTATTTGGAGGGCCAACTTTGCACATGAATATCTTTTGATGTGCTTCATCACATGACCTAAAACTAAGCACATAGTAACTAGGTACAAAACTGAAGGAGCCCATATGATGATTTTTCCCTAACACCTTCATGTGTGTGAGATATAACCTCATCAAACTACACATTTAGATCTATTTGAACATGGATAACATAGTTAAAATACCATGGGAGGACAACTTTACACTTGCATATATTTTTGTGTGCTTCATCGCATGATCTAAGCTATAGTACATAACAACTAAGAAAAATTATTAATAAAACCATATGATTATCTTCTCCTTTAAGTTCCACATGTGTGAAATATGTCTACATCAATGTTCTTACATGGATTTATTTAAACTTAGATAATCTGGCTAAGTATGAAACTCTGCAAAATCTATTTGAGAAACTGACATTGGACCTTAATATATTTTATTATATAAAACATCTTGACCCAAACATTGAACTAGATGATATTATTACATAGAGGAATCCATATGTGCATTTATCTACCCATGGGAGCCTCACACATATGAGATATGTCATCCTAAAACTGCTTACTCAACTTTCACTTGAACTTAGACCCACTGTTTGAATTCCAATGGCTATTTATTGGGTCTTAATTTTTAAATTCACATGAACATCATTTGAAATCCATGAGGAAATATTTTACATCTTGTAAACCATAAAATTTTATACCCTAGTGGTTTTATTATTGATCTTAAATTTGACACTCATGCAAACATCTTCTTTTCCAAGTCAATCTTTGAAGGCATGTATCTTAAGTTAGAAATCTCATCAAGACCTAAATTTTTTAGAGTATGATATAAAACCAAGAGAATAATTTTTGTGTGAGTATTTTGGTTTTATAATTTTTTTGGAGAATATTTATTAAATTTACAAAATAACTATTCAACCCACTCTTGTATGACATGCAATGATGTCCTTCTTCCTTCGATCTCATCCAAATAATTATTTACTTAATATTTAAAGCTTGAATGAATTTATATAGTATAAAAAAACATATTTCATGAATCTTGAATTATTTTAACACCATGAAGACCTAAAACTTTCATATATGACCTTAAACTGACCTCTAAGATATGATATAACACAAGGATTAAACTAGACAATGACCAAAACTAGAATTTCATATGAAATGACATTAGATGAATTGAAACATAACATATGACATTATAATTAGTTCCTATCTAAGATTATAACTATATGGGATTGACCAATATTTACCATGGTAAAAATGGTCAACATCTTTGGTGATTTCCCAAGGGTGGCATGCTTTCTATGCCATGACTAGTTGCCTAATCCTAACCATAGGGATATGTAGTCACATGTACAGTAGATTGAAACACAAATTCATTTAACAACACATAAAAATAGAGAACAACAAAGACAAAACATAAATAACAAATAAACATATGTTTAACTAGAAAATTTAGGGAACACAACATACACAAATTAGAACAACTAACTCAAACACTAACTAACCTGAGATGAAGACTTCCTCGATGATCAAAGGCGAAGTTTGAAACATATCTTACTTCATGATATAAATGATTGAGTGAGACATGAATCCTTTTAAAACTTATAACTAATGCCTCCATCCTCTTCATGGTGTTTTCCAACTTCATTGGCATGATGTTTAAGGAATTCAAAGTAGTTCCAATTAGGTTAATTATGGAAATAAAACCTTCTTGCATCCAAACATCCTCAACTTTATCATATGGCTCCTCAAATATGTAATCTAGTGGTGGTTCAACAAGGCTTTCCTTCTTGGTTTTGATAGTACTATCAATAAGGTTGGGCTTCCTTTCAGTTACAAGTTCTTCAAGCTGATCAAAGAGCTCTACATAGTCTACCCAATCTTGATCATTTTCCTCCATGGAAGACTCTTTCTTCACCTTATCATGTAATTGACCCTCAACTTGGTAATATATCCTCAACCTCTTAAATGAGCTTCATTTGAAGCTACCAATAATCTTTATTCTTTTGTTTTATAGAACTAATACCTCTTCAACATTCTCTCTTTGATGTATGAGGTCATCAAGATAGTGTTACTCATGCTCCAATGCATCTAAGGATGATTCAAAAATAAGGCTGAGGTATTGGATCATCTTCAATAAGAACAACTTCCACCTTTGTCTCAGGAGATTCTTTTCATAATGAAACCTCTTGAGAAATGACTTGAAATTACTTTCCATCCTTGATATCACATTAAAATTCATGTTTAAGATGACCATTCTCTACTTTATGATCAGATGTGGGGTCTTCTTCATATACATCTCGCTTAAAGTCTTGGCCACATTCCTCATGTACAGTTACAAAAGAGTCTTCAATATATCTATTTTCAGATAAGAAGGTATAATTACACATGTGATCACTAAAGGGAGTCCCTATGGTGATTTAATCTTCATATTCACTCATGAAATCCTCTTGGTTAGGCATGGCTTGGGTTTACTCCTTTTTAATTGCTTCTCTCAAGATGGCTTCTTCCTCAAAAAGGGGCGAGGTTGAAGGTTGATATATGGGCTCACATCAAGGAGAGTCTTGAATATGAGGTGTAGTGAAAGGTTAATGAGTTATATATGGAGTTTGGGATGAAAGATAAGGATTTTGAGTGGATTTAGGAAAGAGGAAAACACTATTAATCTCATATGGAAGTGATTTCTTGGACTAGTTAGAAAGAGAGACACCTACATAAATAGGAGACACATCTTGCCAATAGCTTTCTAGAAACTCTTCAATATAATCATATTCATTTTTGGGATATTTATCTTCCCACATACTTATCCTATCTATTAATCATTGGAGGCACTTCTTTGCCAAGTCCATTTGTTCTTTGATTTCCCATTGAGCTCCTTCTAGCTATTTGAATGTCTATAACTTATGCATGTAGCTTTGGGTATCATCTCTCAACCATTCCATAAGATGATAAAAGAACACATCATACTCATCATCCCATGTTATCAATTCATCTTCATTAACTAGTAACTATGGTATGAATGCCAATAAAGACTTGATATAAGATGGAGAAAATGAAGGAGGAGGGTGATGATGGGGATCAAGACCTGCTTCATTTTATTGTATTTAAAGTTCTAAGAGATCAATTATTGTATTTTGATATCTTGATCTACAATCCAAAGAAACAACTTGTTACTCATGACAATACTCATAGGAGTGCTCTTGTGGTTCATAGGCATCATGATATGGTTGATAGGGCTAATATTGAGATTGATAGGGAGGAATTTCTTGAGAGGCATCTTGATATCCTTAATCATAGGGCTATATAATAATATGGTTTCTATATGGTGGGGGGATATAGGACTATAGGGTTATCATGGCTCATAGGATTGATAGCCATTTTGATAGGACTATTGAGGTGTAAAATGTGCTTCATAGCAAGGCTGTTAAGGAGATTCATGATAGGAGTATTTGCCATAGTTATTCATATCAACCACATATGTTAGATGGGAAATAAAAATTGATCAATATATTTAATGAGATATACCTGGGATACTTAAAAAAATAAGTTGTCATTCAGAATTACCATTAGTGTTAACTTACTTGCTTCCAAAAGCTGATAGAGGAAAGATACACCAACAATCTTCCCACTCTATTAAACCTTGGTCCCACTAGGTGTGTCAAAACTATTGTCACCAAATCTGGCACCCTAGAATATGTTGTTCAATCCTTTTATATATTTACGAAATATGGGAAAACTTCCATGTATTTGGTTATACCTATATTGTAAGTGAGCCTCTATATTGAAGGGCTAGCTCCTTGAATGTATCTTGAAGTACTTTCACCTATGCTAAATATTTAATTATAGGGAAAATAGTTAGATATTTCATGAAATAAACCTAATATAAGTGGGTGATACACCAATATGTCTTCCATATGACCATCATACTTTCCTACACTAAGAAATAAGGCATAAAAACTAACATCTAGGTCTTATAGATTTTAACATGTGTATTTCAATGTAGAGGTGTGATGTGTGAAGAAACACAAGGAAAATCAACTTGAGGGTAAATTTCACACTCTAAGGATAGTGATATACTTGAAAGAGACCTAAAACACTTGACTAAACTCTACATGACCAATTAGAATAGGAATTCTTGCATAAACATGAAGGATAATGGAAGAAAGGATAGGGTGTTATCACTTTACATCGCCATACATCACTTGTAAACTTAGACAATTATTCAAGAACTCAAAAATAGATTTTAATTATTGTTCAAACTAAAAATATGACATCATTCTTTTAGGGACTTGCCATACATGGAGTGGAATTTCTACAAAGGTCAAAATGATAGTTACTTATAGAACTTCTAAGAGCGAGGCAAAAAAGAAGCCCAAGGGTCACTGAAATACATGTCTAGCATGAGAACTAGTTATAATGTAGGTCAATTGAGTGTGAAATAGAAAATTAATGTCTCTTGAGCGAATGTCTATGTAAGCCATGACAAATTTCTCCCAAAATTATGAAGTGACTCTTTAACTAGCCTTTATGAAACCATCTCCATCATTGAGCATCTTTTAATAATTTTTAACTAAAACAAGAAGGTTGACACATATTTTATGATAGTCAAAAACATTTTCTTTATATCTATCTTCTATATGATTGCATTTTCCATCTATAGTTACTCTTTACTTTTTAGTACTTCAGTTTTTACATCTGGTAGTCACTATTCATTATGGTATTTGACTAAGATTTAAAGAGCTTGTTTTGCTATAGAGTCCTTCATCCTACATAGTTATACATGTGTCCTTCCTTTTCCATGTTGTTCATTTCATTCTAAAATATGCTTGTCATTGTTTGGACATGTGTTCATCTTGTCCATCTAGAAATTAGTCAGATTTAGCTTGTCGATCTCCTCTAGAATCTCTTTACTTCAAACTTTAATGCTTTCCATTGATCACTGGTTTGAGGTTCCAAGATTATTATAGTTGGAAACATTAAATTCAACCCAATCTCATTGACCTCTAACTTTCACTCACACCATTGGATCTTGGTGTATGATTAAACATGAGTTATAGATCATAATCTAGTTTCTTGATTGTGGTTTGACCTCAAGATTCATTGAGATATTTAAATATAATAATTACATTAATCTAATTTTATATGATCATCTTCTCATCATTTATCCTTATAATATGCTTGATATTCATCTCCTAAAAAATGACTAAGTATGGAGACCATTTTAACCTACCTAGAAGGCCAACTTTCAACCTCCATAACTTTTGATGCAATTAGATGTATCTTATGAAATTTGGATATTATATTACCCTTTCAAGGAGGGATCCAACCATGTATTAAATAAATCTTAAAACTTTCATATGTTTAAGAATGACTCCATTAATATACTTGCTCATAATTTTCTACCATGAAACCATGTCAAAAAAGTATTTAAAAGGGTAACTTTGCACATACATATCTTTTGATGCACTTCATCGTATGACCTAAAACATAGCATGTAGAACTAGGTAAAAAAATAAATGATCCCATATGATAATTTTTCCCTAAGACATTCATGTGTGTGATATATAACCTCATCAAACTGGTTACTCATCTTTGTTTGAACTTGGATAACATAGTCAAACTACCATGGGATGTCAACTTTGCACATATATATTTTTTGATGCACTAGTTTCATGATCTAAGATCTATCACATAGTAAATAGGAACCAAAATGAACAAAAAAATATGATCATCTTCTCTTTTAAGAGCCACACATGTGAAATATGGTTACATCAATGTGCTTACTTATCTCTATTTGAACTTAGAAAATTTGGCTAAGTATGAAACTTGGAAAAATCTATTTGAGAAGCCAACTTTGGACGTCAATGTCTTTTGTTATACATAACATCTTGAACCAAACAATGAACTATATGATATTCTTCCATAGAGGAATCCATAAATGCATTGATATTCCCTTGATACCCTCACACATGTGACATATTCCATTATCAAACTACCTACTTAGCTTTCACTTGAATTTAGACCCATTGTTTGAATTCCAGTAGCTATTTTATGGGTCTTAATTTTGACATTTACATGGACATATCTAATGTGCCATAGATTGTCAAATTTTATAGCCCAGTGGTTTTATTTTTTATCTTGACTTTAACACTTACGTGAACTTATTTATCTGCAAGTCAATCTTTGAAGGCTTGTATCTTGAGTTAAAAATCCCACCAAGACCCAAATTTTTTAGAGTATGATCTAGACACCAAGATAATAATTTTCATGTGATTATTTTGGTTCTTTTAGTTTATATAGAATATTTATTAAATATACAAGATAATGATTCAACCCACTCTTGTATGATATGCAATAATGGTATGCTTCTTTGGAGCTCATGCATAAAACTATTCACTTGATCATTGAAGCTCAAATGAATTTTTAAGGCATGTTCAAACATGTTCTATGATCCTTGAATGCTTTAAACACCATGAAGACCTACCACTTTCATATATGATCCTAAACCAACATATAAGATATGAAATAAGATAAGGACTAAACTAGATAATGACCAAAATTAGAATAAAATATGAAATGATATCAGATGAATTAAAACACACCATATGACATTACAATCAACCCATATTTAAGATTTTGACTATATCGAGGTTGAACCATTTTGACCATGGTAAAAATGGTCAACATCACCTATGTCTGATTTTATGAAACTAAGATTTAGTGTTGAAAAATGTTTTATGACTCCAATGTAAGAGGCTAATCTATGTGAAAAACCCCTATGAATTCCCCTCTTTTCAGAGTAATTGCTAAACTTATGATATAACTATCCTCAAAATAAATATATCTATAAAATATGTGTAATCCATAGCATATATGATAAATTTTTGATAATCAAATATAATGTGCAAACATAACATCAAAATTGAAGAGAATTTGAGCATAGGTATGTAATATAAGATGTATGTTGTATCTAGCATTGCATGAGGGTGTCAAGATAGATATAGTCAATATATGTAATATTAAATTTGAGTATTTTCTTAGGGGGATGGGGTATGATGTCTATCATGGCACCCAAGTAGGAAGGGTAGATGCATGAGGTCCCTCATGACATGAAAACCTCATGTGAGTAAAAATAAAATACAAGTTCCATGGCCATGATGCTTGTAATAAATCATAAATACAAAACATATGAGGGATACAAAATAGGCCAAGGGGCCACAATACAAGGGACATGGTCAAATATCACTAAAGTTGAGAAAGGAAGACATACAAGGACATGTTCAAATGTCCACATAATCAAGAAATATGTAATTTGGCTTAGAGCTGCTTATAAGGACATGTTTAAATTTACACATACATAATTAGGAAAGCACATGCAAGTGACATGGGGACATGCCCATGGCATATATGAATGGAAGTGGCATAGATATAAATAATAATGACATATTCAAATACCCAAAAGTAGAATAAGCATAGAGAAAAAAATCAATTCTAAACTATGAAAGCTATAAATGACAATATGCATGAATTTAATATAAGTCTATGTAAGAATGGGGACATACATATGTTGAGTCTAAACTAGCGATATTTGAAAAAAATATGAGTATGAGTAACAATGATCAATATCAAGATATAGAAATGTTAAAAATATAATGTATATAATTTAAGGGTAAAACTTGGTAATAGAAAATGTGTATATGATTCCCCCAAGTGGGTTAATGTGTCAAATAAATAACCATGAATCAATGTATATGCCCCTATTGGGTAGATTATAACAATTCTAGATCAATGTAGTGGATCAAAGTCATGTAAGTAATCTACAACCAATTGACCAACATAAGTGAATCATGTAGTATGATAAAACTAACTATAGTAAGATAACATATGAGTGTATGGTAAACATAAATATACATATAATATGAAAATTTTGTGTTTTTTAGTAATATTTGAATGTTTTTGTGTTATTGTATGTTATATTGGTTTTAGATATTATTGATATAAGTTATGTACAAGAAATATGAAAATAAACTATGTACAAGGATCAAAGAAGAAAGAAAGGATGTAAAATAAAAGAGAAACCATACTAACCAATGAGTCGCATGGGAGACTCTATATCACTGTGACTTGTGTCAAAAATAGGAATGGAAATCTCTCGTGTAGTGTGATTGCTATGTTGTAGTTGAATGTTATTGTAGTAGGAATATGAGTATTATTCATCATCAAAATCATAACCTGAAATGCTAGAGGGAATTGCATCATACTATGGATTTGACCTTTTCTAATTATGCTTTGGCATATTGATTGTGAATTTACCCTTTAAAAATGTGCTTATTAAAGGCATATGGTGTTGTGGAGGCTCTTTTGATAGAAAACCTATTTTGAAAATGATTATTGGCTTAGCATGATTTTAACTTTGAAATATAAGTTATTTCTCTTTTTTTAACATTTATTGTCTATTTGTATGTTTTTGATTGATAAAATATATATTTGAATGATTTTCCTTAGGATGTTCAATAAATCCCAAGCCATGTTGAACAATATTAGCAACTACTAGAATAGGAAAAGTGACGTGTTAGGCCTACTTTACCAAACTTTGACCATTATAATCAAACTATTTTATATATTTGTGACCAAAATGATAAATTTTTTAAAGTTGATCCTCATTTTAGAGAGGTAGATTTTTATCTTTTTCTAGATTTACATGTGCTTTCTATATTGTTTCTTTCTTTTATTTACTTTTTTGAACCTTTTATTGTTATTATTTATGCTTTAGTAACCATTTTTATACTATTTCTAAATTGGACCATTTTTTTAATTTTTATGTGCGTCATTGTATGTTCTTTTGGATGAAGTGTCACTATATGAGTCATCTATATCCATTATCTTTTGCATTTTTATTTTTAATGTTATACATGCATCAATGTTTTGCCCATGAATTCTATGATATGAATAATAATATATGGATCTCTTTATTGGGCATAGAGGTGGTAGGTTGATCAAGTTAGCTTTAATCATTTCCCTTAGTATCTTAATTGAAATTTTATTTTACCTTTTAATGATTTTTGAATAGCTAGTTGTAGATGTACTTTTTTTTATGATTTGGATGCGTAACATTGTTTGGCATAAATTGACTAGGTGAAAATTCACATACATGATTTAAACTGTTGCTCCCTTGAGGCCTTTATCTTGTAAATTAATTTTTTAATGTTTTAAAATTTATAGATAATAGTTGATTATAATTTTTTAAACTATAATTGTATTTCTTATACTGATAATTTGATCAAATAGAGTCTCACAAGTACAAACCCTAATTATTTTTTATTTTACATGTAGGCACACACCTTGTAGGGAAGAGGTGTGAATAGGTGAGTATGGGGAATAATGACATTGGTATAGGCTTCTTGATCTCATGGAGGGGTGATAAAATTTATGTGGTTAGATGTAAATTAGATATCACCCTCATGGAGATGAGGAGGAGGAGATTCTTTCCTATGCATAAGATATGATATTGAAACTTAAAACATAGTTGTTAAATCATGTGCTAAATCATATATGTATATAGGCTTCCTTGTTAATGGAACTAATTAGGAGAAATATAACATTATATGAAATATGAAATATATTTCAATTGAAATAAATCATCAATTCATGTGTTTATGTCTTTTTTGAGTTTATTTTTATTTAAAGGGAACACGCATGCAAATGAAAGTATTAGACTTTGTAATAAAAAGTGATTAATTTATTCTATCATTGTGATCATGATTGTATAAAATATGAATCATAACATATATGGATATATAATATGAGTTCTATAAATGTAATCCCTAGGGTTATCTAGGGTTAGGGTTATTTAGGGTTAGGGTTTTGAATAAGGGTTACTTTGTAAAAATTTAAATTATATATAAATGAAATCCTAATGTGGTATTGATTAAATGAGTTATGATATACCAAAAAATTATAAAAATGAATTTTTAACCATAATATAGTGCAAAAAAGTTGAGAAAAGGTAAACCTTATATAAAACTAGGTTTTAAAGCAATATTAGAAGTATGTTGGGTTTAACAAATGTTTTAACCTTTTAGGGTTTTGCTAATGTAAATATTAAGTTTTATTAAAGGATTGGATAATCTAAATTAGTGAAATAATATGAAATAAATAACCACTAATTTTTTATATAATTTGACTTGATTTGAATTCTAAAATAGGGATAAATATGTGCAAGTAAAGACATATTTGGAAAACCCTGATGCAAAATATCTAAGAGTTAAAAACTAAGATACAAATAGGTCTAAGTATTGTCAATAGGATCCATGAGTTAAATCCTCTCTTGGATAGTAGCACCACACTTGGACAGTAGTGCCATTTGTCTCTAGTATCCAAAAAATGGTACTCATGTCCTCTATGTAGGATTGGTCCTAAATTCTAGGTGCACCTATGCCTATGTTTATAGGTTCTGTTCTTACACACATGAAATATGAAAGACTATAATTCGCTTGTAATAAATAATTTATGATGGAAAACCTAATCCTCCTTATGAGTATATCTTGATTTTAAAAAGTGTGTTCTTTATTAGGATAGGATGGACATCCTTAACACCTTATATTAGCAATGTTTGCCACATACCAATACTCCAAAGAGGGATCAAGCACAATGTAGTTCTCCCCACCTATGTGCTAGTGCAAGTGCAAGTGATGCTAGAATGATAGTGGTCATCAATGCCTTAAGGACATATATAGATGGTAGTATGTAGAAGTAGGTTAGAGTAAGAAATAATAACCTTGATTTTTCTCAACTTGTTTCATGTTTGAGTAAGTCTTTTGCATCTATTTTCCATCTAGTGGATATAGGTATAAAATTCATTTATTTATAATGTTATGTAGCTTGTGTAGCTACTAAAATGTGCTTTGGCTAACCTTATGAGGGTTTAACATTTGAAAATATATTTATTCGAGAGAGTTAGGGTAAGGGACACTAGCACCATGTTGGGGACACTAGATCCATGTGGATCTAGTTTCATTAATGTGGCACTAATGTCTAGCTAGAATTTTGTTGGGAAGAAAGGGCCATGATATATGAATTAATGTCTAATACTTTTTTTAACTGACTAGGGACACATGTGTTATGCAAAAAAGAAGGAAAAGTGTTATAGAAGGATATAGGATATGTCTCGGGATAACCTAGGAATATGTTGGCTCAAGTAGCATTGTTAACATCCATATACCACTTTTAGGTGATTACAAGAGAAAATATATGTTTTTTTATTTTTTCATAATTTAATGAAGCTTTAAAAACTCCTTAAAGACTGATTTGATTCAAATCCAATTCAAGGGAGAGAAATCACCCACTCATCCAAAGAGCTAGGATTCATGTTGGTATTTATTTTTATTCATTTTATTTTTTATTTAATTTTTTAATGTAATTTATTTTGTAAATTATGGTGTATTTAACATACAAGTATCTTATTTATTATGTGTGTATTTGCATTAGCATTTACAACATTTTTATCATTTTCCTATTTAAAATAAATTACATTTTCAAGTAAATTGAATTCTATAATCCTAGTTTATGTAAATTTAATTGTGCTATTAGATTTAAGTGGTTTTTATTTATAAAAACAAGTGTGTTTGACTATCAAAATTATCATTAGATCAAGAGCATTACATTCAGTATTCTTACTCTATAGGTATGTTTATTTAATCATTTAGATAGATTCATTTCTAGTTGATTAGATTAAAGCCTTAGAGTTAGTTCATCCATCTAAAAAACCATGAGAACATAATTGTTTTCAACCATATACACACCTTATTACATAAAACCTTTATAAATTTGACTTATTTTTAATGATATCAACTGAGGAATTGATTAAATGAATGGATTAATGACACCAGTCATCAACACCACTTCATTAGATATTGGTATGACCACAATGAATCAATGTCATATATGGATCCCATACCTATATAGGAGAGGTCCCCCCCAATTACATGAATCAATGTGAATAATATTAAATACATGATATATTTGATTAGTTATATTGTAACAAATATGAATGAATGATATGGTGGCACCATATTTCATAAATAAAAAATGACATGATCACACACCCCCCAACCTACTGTATAGATATAGAGTTTCATTTTAATTGAATTAATATATAATCTAATTATAATAATATATGTTATCACCCTAACCCCACATATGGATTTATTTATATATTTAGAGTGCATAAAGATAGGGGCTAAAGTCTATCAATGATATTGTCCATATCTAGTTCACTATATCTGGTTTAGCTTTTAATGAAGTTATGGACTATAAAACCATAGGTTGTTAAAGTGTTAGAATAATAATTTAATGAATAAATATAACAATATCAATAGTCTCTGATTTATGCAATAATTGATTTATCTGATTATTTGATCAATATAAATGAATTACAATATATGTACTTATCTATAAATTGACTAAGATGGACGAGTGAAAATATAGAAATGGGTATGAAAATTATCTAATGTGTCATAAACAACTATAAGGAGTTATAAACCCTTATGAATATTAGTGCAATCCTCTAAATAGTAGTGCATTGTGCTAGTTTATTTTGTGGCATGTTAGTGTCATTTGTTAATAGGGATAATGAGCTTCTAAGTAGACCTTTGCCTAGTTCTAATAAGTTTATTATTGTGTGAATGACTGTTATTTCCATATTTGTTCCCTATTTTGATTAATTTCAATTTGAAACCCTAGGCCTTCATGTTTGTGAGGGTATTTCAAAAACATAAGTAAAACAAGAGTGACATTAATAGTGTAAGATAGATTTTAATTTAATACCCCATGTGTTAAGTTCTACCTACATACTAATACCTTGAAAGGGGATCAAGCCAAATGTAGTTCTCCCAATCTAAGTATTTATGCAAGTGAAAGTAAATTCTATTATGAGTGCAAGTTTTAATGATTCAAGTGTGACTTGAGACTGGAAATCTAAGTAATCTAAGCTATGGGATACTGTTAGGGTAAATTTTAGTGGAAACTATATGTTAATTCATGAATATTCATTTTTTGGAAATTTGGTTTTTGATATTTTTGAGGACCACTACATAGATCTAGGTTGCCTATAAATTTGAAATGTAAGTTATTTTATGGGTTGACTCCCCAAAAATTTACAATAACTTTGTGATTATGTAACCTATTCTCTTTATATATATATAGTAAATATGATTCCATGGGTAACCATGAAATTCTAATTTTGACAAAGGTAACCAAGCAATAACATTTAATAAGAAACTAAATGATAAGATATCATAAATTGGTGAAAACGAAGAGCTACACCATGTCCCTAACAATCATTTGTAACTATAACACCACGACTCAATTGTAAATGAATGACTACATTTACATTTTTACTAGCCAATTACATATCTGACACAACTAAGTGGTTGAATGCATACACAATTAAAATGATATAATCCTTGTTAAAACTAAACTTTAGCATCTATAATGCAACCAAATATTACCATATTTTTGGAAACCAAATGTTTATGTTCTATACGTGTTTGATTAATGGCATCCCTCAAGAAAATATCTAGTTGCATCATGATGGAATCATCTATCTACATTAATCATCATGGAATCTATTATTAATGCTAAAAGGTCATGCCAATTATCAATAAAATTGATCATATTATCCTATTTTATAGACCTGATAAAAAAACCCCACACAATCTCCATGCACTCAAAATATAGGTACTTATTAAGATTTTTTGTGATTTGTAGTATATTTGATTTTAACTTTAAATTATAATATAAAAACCCTTTTACATGAACAAATCCCCATTTATAATGACTTTATTTCACAAGAATGAATTAATCACAATAACATGTCACCCCCTAAAGATTTTACTTATGATGACATGCCACTACTTAAAGACTGTCCTCATGATCCTGATGATAATGATGATGAAATTCAACTACCAGAATATATTCATAGTTCACATAAAACACCAAGTTTAGTTAAAAATTCAACTAAAAACATTTGGAAAGGAAGAGAAGTAGATTAATAACTATAATGTCTTTTAAGGTTGACTAGGCATCAAAATTTCCCTTCATTGAACTCATAGATCCTATAAATGGTTATGGTAATACAAAGGAATGTAGATGTATAATATGTAGTTAGAATTTATGAGAATAATATATAATGTAATTTAATTTATACATAATTGAGAAATATTTTTCAACAATATGTTTTAGTCAAGCACACAGATGGATAAAAAAAAAAGAACACATAGAAAAATTTAGAAGAATACATGCATGTATTATATGCACGTGAGTATCAAAATGATCATAAATGTCAAAAAAACAACTTTTTTATAAAGTGATTACAATAAAATATCAATTTATAAATTCAATGAAGTCCAATTTTAAGGCAAAATATATACAATTCTCTACTTTATACCACATTTTGAAAAAGGGAAAACCTATTTATGATTTTTTATACTATAAGATTTTATTTCAACATAATAGATTTATTGATATTCAAAAATCATATTGATCAAATAAAAGTGCTTAGAAAATGACAAAGTATCTAGAACTGTTTGAGGAATATATTAAAGAAAAACTTCAAAATTCACTATTTTTCTCACTGTCTATTGATTAGGTCACATGATTTGAAAAAACATCATGGGTTTGCATGCATGTTTATTCTTTTGATATATATTCAAGGAAACCTCATATATTATTTGTTCATAAAATTGTATAAAATTTTAATACTCAAAACATTCACAAATTAGTTGTATTTAATTCGAGAGAAACTTGGTATGGATGATTATAAAACAGCTACCAAGTTAATGTGTGTTGGGGCTAATGGTGCATCATAATGTTTGGAAATATAAATGGTCTTTGTGCTAAACTAAAAATAATAGTTATCCATTATATTATTCTAATTCATTACATGGATCATAGGATGAATATTTCATACAAAATAATTAGTAGATTTACTAATGTCATAAAAGTTAAAAATTTCATTCATGAATTTCCTATTTATATGTCAAATAGTCTGAAAAGATATTTAGAGCTCAAAAAATTTGAAATAGGATGAAATAATGAAAAAAATAAAATAAAATATTTTGATATTAGATGGATTTATATGTATGAATGTACATGGAAAATTTATCAATAATATCCATCTTTAGTAGGTTTTATGTATAAATATCATAGGGAAGTTGACAAGGCAAAAGATTTTTTGTACTGTTTAATAGATTTGGAAATATTTATGACATTATGAATAATTTTACCAATCTTTAAGGAAATAATTTTTTTAATTAAACATGCTCAAGAGAGATCCATATATAATATTGACTTCATATGGTTAAACAAATGAGTATGTTAATCTCTAGATATACTATACACATTGAATGAAAAATTTTAGGGACATGTTTTTAGAATTTGGAAAATTTTGATATATTTTAACAATCCTAAAAGATATTTTAAATTGAATATCAATGATTATCTTTTTTCCTTCTCTAATAACAAGGAGATACCAATACACACTTTCTATTGAAGACTTGATTTTGTGGGAGTTGAAACTAAAGAAATGCTTGTAACATGTCTTTTATATGATACTGTTATATCTAAAACATTAAAAAATTAAGTATAATTTCAAAAAAATATCTAATGAGATAAAATATAATTTTAAAAGGGATTATTTTTTGGATGTCATGGAATTTGTGAATCCCATATTTTATAATAGTGATAATGGTAAATAGTTTATGAAAAATTTGTTTCAAAAATACATGTGTTCTCTTGTTAAGAATTTTAGTAAATCTATAGAGGTCAATAGAGTTGAAATTAAAGGTATTTTGTTAAAGGATTTACTTCTGTCTTAGTAAAAAAAAATTGGAATTACAAGGGTTGATTAATATTGATGACCATGTGAACCAATATAAAATGGTGCAATCACATGGATGAGGAAAAAACTTTACCCTAGAAACCATTGACCAAAATTTGACCCCAAGTCAAAATTGGTCAACCCTTCTAGCTTGAAACTTTTCATAGGGTTAACAAAACTTGTATGTGGTATTTTAATGATTTTAAATGATCCTAAATAGTCTTCATATGGTCATATTAAGTATTTATTAGTTTGGTTTAAGGTTTGGTCTCATCTGTACTTATCTAGTCCTAGAGGTCATTTATGAGGACTTGATGTTGTCAAAGATGGTGAAAGATTTGATATATTTAAACTCATTAAAAAGGGTCATTAATGTGTTTTTAAGGTGTAAATATCATGTATAACCTTTCATCATGTTCTTATGTGTTAAAATGATATCTTGTCCACCTTTTGGCCTATCTTACAGAGCTATATGTCCCATATTACAAGTAAAATGTTTCAATAAAGTTATTAAATATAATTTATGTAATATAATGTTAATTTATGCTTAGAGACTGATGAAATTGTAGATAAAACCTCTAAAATAATAAAAAAATCCATTTTACATGCACTTTTAGGGACTAGTATGGCCTTGGAAGATAACATTTTAGTTGAAACCAATTTTAGATTTCCCTTTGGCTTCCTTATACTAGTTTAAAGCTTTATATAAAGTTTCATGTCATACATATACTTTAGGCATTATCTCTCCTCCATCACTACATTCACAAGCTTAGAAAGGCAAAATTCAAGTGGATGGTATGACCGAGAGAGAGAGAGAGAGAGAGAGAGAGAGAGAGAGAGAGAGAGAGAGAGAGAGAGAGAGAGAGAGAGAGAGAGAGAGAGAGAGAGAGAGAGAGAGAGAGAGAGAGAGAGAGAGAGAGAGAGAGGAATGAAAATTTGGCCATTGTTATGGTTCTTAATAATATTAAAATTAGTAACATTATTTTGAATATTCATCCTCCCTCTTTTATAAAAAATTAATAAGAGTGACAACATGTCAATATGCATTATCCATCGAGATAGGGTCTAATTTTGCTTCTATTTCTCAACTATATAATTAAATGGAGAATAATGGTTTTGAATGATTTTTTTATTAGTTAAAATATATCATTTCCATGTTAGTTGCATTAGCTAATTCATCTTAACAAAATTTCTTTAATAAGAGGGAAAATGTCTCAGTGTATAGGGTGTTTTAGTCACTCCTACTAAAAGTTTTTGTTTCCTAAGATGTCCATCACTTTTTGATGTTTCCAATACTCCAATTATCATGAAATAATCATCACTCTTCCATAATTAATTTTTTATTTATTAATAAATATCTCCCTACAAATAGTCCTTCAATAGGCACCATGTCTTAATCTTTGAGAAACATGGTCTCTACATAAAAGGATCCCTACAATTTTTCCCATCAATGTGGGGTATGAATGGTAATGATAATTCATTTTTATATATGAGATATAAATTTTAATACTATAGGTGAAATAAAGTGGAAGTGGAAATCCAAAATTTTACTCTCAAATAAAAGTCATAAGTGCTTCAATCACTCACATGTATGCATATCTATGAGTGAACATTCATAATTCTATAATTATATTTTATATGTTTGGATAATGGGGAGAGGCACCAAAAAACAATATAAATTAATTTCTCCATGATATACCCCTCACTAGTATAACAAAAATCATGGTGAAGAGACCTAACCTCTATAAACAGACCTTACACATATAAAATGAATATACATAGGCTTATACAAACCAAAGACAAAAGTTGGAGATGACATAATGATTGGAAATAAATGTATTAATAAGTGTTATAAAATAATATATAAGTTAATATATTGTAAAATTGTGACATGGATCAAGAAATGGATTAGCATCCTATGGATGCAAAAAGAGACCTATAGGTGATAGACCTGTAGGTCCTCTTTTTAGATTTTGAGCTAATTATAGTCTAGGAGGAATAGGTTTTGAAACATGAATCAATGAAATTATTTCATAAGACACATGTTGTGAATGATCTTGTGGTATTTTAAGATCAATATGTGAGAATAATAATATCCTAAAAACTGAGGTTTACAAACTTAGACATTTATACAACATGTATGCAAGGACAAATAAGATAGATGTATGTGAAGTGATATGAAAAGGACCAATTGAACCTTGTATTAAGTGAGTAATATTCATCAATGAAATTTGAATTATTCAAATTTCCATCATCCCTATGAGAAGGCCAAACTCAAAACCATATGCTCAGACTTCTCCAATAGCCACCTACTCCAACCTTTTGAGAAGGTTATCTTGAATAGTGGTGTACATTTAGTATAATGTTTAAATATATTAATAAAGGTCCTAGACTATAAATATCATGATAGGAGTTCTTTAATAGGTTTAATGTTTGGAAGAGTGAATACCTTAAACCCTATAATTTAGTCAAATTATATAATAGTCACCTACAGATTGTTAAGAGGAAAAGCATGCCTATTTAACCAAATGGATATTATTTGCTAGGTATAAAGTCATGGGTAAGAAAAAAATTTGATTAAGGTTATAAATATTTGAAAATTTATCTTAATATATTAAAATTATGAATTGGCCTCACAAGGGATCATCTTAGAAGGAAAGTCTATGAAGTCTAGATGATTTACAAAATCTCATTTCATATACCAGACATAATGTCAATTTCAATATATGGAGGAGGTCAATACACTAGGAATCATTGATAGTTGGATATATATTTAATTAATATATAATATTTATGAATTTAATTAAAAAATATAGTGTCAAATTTCAAAATAAGACCTAAAACCTTGAGATGATAAATACAGCTAGTCATGGAACTCTAGAAGGATATAGGGTTCTCAAGGTAGAGTTGACTTCACCTAGGTATGAAATTGTTTGAATTATCTTAGGGAGAATAATAAAATATAAAATACAATTTATTAGAATAAAATTACAACCTATAGGTGTTCTTAACATCTAATGGTCATATACAACCATGCATAAATGTCTACTTAGCTGACTATATAATACCCTTCTCAAAGCATTACTACTTGGATACTGTTCTTGAGGAAAGAAAGGAGTTGAGTTTAAAGTTTTATGATATTTAAGAGATTTTAAGGACTATATAAAATCCTCCCTTGATTTCCTATATCATTGATAGTGGAGGAAATGAATAAAACATAGTTAGCTAAGGTAATTTGAGTTAGTTGGATTGAGAACCCTAGTCTTCAACTAGTGGTCTATATATAAGGGTTGAATAATAAATGTGATAATATTATAATGTTATCAGGTCATGGTATATGTCTCAGACCTATATAGGTCTTTTTAAAACTCTAATTAAATCTCAAAACACCACATACATGCCATATCTCTCTCTACACCTCACAAATAAATAACATACTAGCTGAGGGTCTCCTAAACATGTTCATATCTCCCATGAAAAGGATGTAAGGTTGATAAATATTAGGAATAATATTAAACCCATATAAAATTATGATTCATTTCACTTGGATGTTCATCCAAATTCTATTCATTATGAATCATCCTTAATACCTTGAGGCACTCACAGACTGCCCAAACAAGCTAGTTTGAACCCAGTGAGAGATAAATGTATTTATATGCATCTATATGAATTGGATATTACATAAAAACAAAAATTTATGATGTCAAAAAATCCTATTATAACATCCCATTCCACTTTTTGGTAATTATAGGTATAAACTTATACATAATAAGGCAAAAATGACTATTTTTAAATTACTTGGGAGGTCTATACAAGATCTCACAAGATAAAAAATTACATGGATTATATTAAATTGGTTTGAAAACTTAATCATGCATTTATTTGAGGTTTAAAATGTGTGGTAATCTTGTGGAGTCAAAATTTAGTCTCTGGACATGGAGGCCTAATTGAGACCTAGTTATGAGAGAGAAATAAAGGAAAAGGACACTTCCACTCACTCTCAAGACATAAATGTTGGTATGGATTTGTAAATACATAATTATTCATTAAATATCCATTAATTTTAACAATACCATCCTTAAAATTATCTACACAAATAGGTTTGCATGATTTCAGGGATATAAGGAATGAAACCAAGATGGAGCTTCTTGTGTAGAAAAAATTATTTGAGTTATTTTGAGACCTAAAAATGAGTTATTTTAGGTATAGTATGAGTTTAATATACCATCATAGATATATAATGAGTTGGATAAGACAAATTCAATTTTTGACACTTTTAAGCAAGAATGGCCAAGTGAGACGAGAAGACTTTGACACCTAGCAAGAGAATGAAGTGATATGTCAAAGACAACATGAAGAGATAATTTGAGAAGTTTAAATATAAAATTAAAGGTGTAAATTAACATGATATGACCACCTATAAGGACACTTGTCCATCCAAAAGACAAACAAGAGGAAGTTTTGAAGAGCAAATGTAAGGTGTTAAGCCAAATTTCAAACTTCCATGCCACTTATAAGAGGACAACATGCTTAAGAGAGTAAACTTGTATTTTAAGACCTATTGAGATAGTTTAATAACTAATCTCTCTCTCTCTCTCTCTCTCTCTCTCTCTCTCTCTCTCTCTCTCTCTCTCTCTCTCTCTCTCTCTCTCTCTCTCTCTCTCTCTCTCTCTCTCTCTCTCTCTCTCTCTCTCCTCTCATTTTATCTATATACTAAACCTAAATTATATGGGTTTCTATCCTCCACTTTGCTATGGTGAAACCCTGCCCATGTTTAACCTTTTATGAATGAATAATAAGCTATTTTTAGCTTCCCTATGGACTAATTTTCATGTACATTCCTTATTAGTTGATATAGCTAAGTGATAGTCTTTCTTCCTTGGCATGATTATCATTATTTAACATTAATGTTTAGTTTTAAACATAGTTATAGGTCACTTTAACTTTTAAAATGGAGTGTGTAGGAGTTTAGTGAGTTGTCTTTTCATTAGTGTCATGGCATGAACTCTTGACTAGCCCTTCTAGCTTAAGCTTACTTCACAAACCTTTAGGAGAAATATTGATTTATAAAGATATATTTGGATTAGTTTCATGTACATGTTAATCCCTTATTTTAAATTCAATTACAATTATTTTGTAGTGATCATATCATATTTGTTGCATCATCTTCATTAGATTAGGTTTCTCTTTCTTTTCCTAATAAGTATTAGAGTTGTGTTTGAGCCTAAGTGATTCACCAAGGGGATCTAGCCATTTAACCTAGATATTCACCTCTCTAATAGGGTACCCATAACATTGATGTGTTTCCATGTTAAATAAAATTTGGAAGGCTTGAAGTAACTTCCAAATGGTGTGAATTCTATTCATAACAATTTTAACATGCATGGTGGGACTAAGGTCCAAAGTTGTGGAAGAATTATTGGTGGTTTTCTTCAATTTATCATACTTTGGAGGCATTCAACAAACATTAATTGTGACTATTAATGCAACAAACTAGTTCTATCAACCCAAGTACTTATTTTGAAAATTAATTGATAATATCTTGCTTTTTCCTTTGACTCATGATGTTGGGATAGTTGGGTATGATTATAACTTGTGTTTTATACCACCTTATCATCTTTGTCATGACCTATATTAGCCCTATTACCATAAATATCAACCTTTTTATGACCCTAACTATGTGACTTAATAGATTTATCAATATTTTTACCCTCCTTATGAGTCATATAAGTCCTATAGTCAGCCTATATTCCCTCTAAATGACTATGATGTTGCATATGATCAGCCTTCTCAAGCTCAAAATGTCCCTAGCCAATTCTGAAACCAATACATTTAAATTTTTAATCAAATTATATTATGCTATGAGAGGTACATATTAAACCTTAATACATAAAGGGACTATTGTCAAGATATCAATTAAAGATCATGGTCATGAGGAGGTTTAAATTATTTACAAAGGTATGTTTCCTATTAAAGATCATGCTCATGAGGAGGTTTAACAAGATATGTTCATTAAGGATAATTATGCATCCTAGAGTGAGTATGTAAAGCTCCTTAAAGAGATTAGTGAGCTTGTAGCAATTGGTAACAAGTTTGGTGTCACTCAATATGCCACTAAGGCAAAAGAAACATGTATATATATAGCATTATTAGTTGAACTTGTAGCTAAAGAGAATCATGAGAGGGTTGTTGAAATATAATATGAGTTCACCTTCATAAGTGATTGGTTTGCAGTTATTATTTCATTTGAGAACATGCCAAGAGGAGTGGCATTCAAGATGAAGATGAAAAAATAAGATCAAGGCTAAGAAGATAGATTTATTCATGCCATTATTCATCTCATGGAGTAAGATATTATACAATCTTCCCCTTTGATATAGGAGTAAAAATTTGTTTTTATGTTAGTTGTATATATTTTATTTGTTTATGTTATTTTTTGAGTTCCCTAAGTGCTTAATACAATATGTGTGAGTCTTGTTACTTTGTTTTATGTGTGTTGTATTTATTTTATGTGTTTTGAAGGAAAAATCAACATATCTTGTCATGGTTAAGGTCATGTCAAATCTTAAACTAAGTACCAATAACTCTATTACCCTATGAAATGACAAGTATATTGGTCCATTTAGCATACAAGGTATTATACCCTTATGAATCTCCAATTTATTAACCAAATTTTAAATCCAAGTCAAAATTGGTCAACCCCTATAGATTGAAACTTTTCATAGGGTTATTCAAACTTTTATGTGGTCTTATCATGGTCTTATATTATCTTGAATAGTCTTCATATGGTCATATTAGTCATTTCTTAGCTTGGTCCAAAGTTTGGTCTTATATGTACCTGTCTAGTCGTAGAGGTCATTTATGAGTTCTTGATGTTATCAAACATGGCCAATTTTTTTATATAGTTAGATTTTTTATAAGAAGTCATTAATGTGTGTTTTAGAAGATAATATCATGTATAACATTTCATCATGTTATTATGTACTAAAATGACATTTACCCACCTTTTGGCCTATTTTATGGAGTTGTATGTACCATATTACAAAAAAAAACATTTCAATAAGATTAAGTATTATAGATGATGTAAGAGAATGTTTAAGGATGGTCATAGACTAACAAACTTGCAAGTTTAATGCCTAAAATGAGAAAAATGCCACTTTACAAGCATTTTTGGACACTTGTACAACACTAAAATATCACTTTTTAGTTAGAAACGGTTTTAGAGTGTTCCTTGGGCTTATTTGGATTAGTTTAAATCTTTTGATGAAGTTTTAGGTCATACAAATTCTTCAAACATTCTCTCTCCTTTGTCGATGCCTTCACAATCTTAGAAAGGCAAAACTCAAGTAGATTGTACAACTAGGAGATAAAGTTAGGAGCAAAAATTTTGGCCATTGTTAGGGATTGTAATAATATTTAAATTAGTGGCATTATTTTACATATTCATTTCCACTCCTTTGTGAATAATTTCTAAGAGTGACAAAAGGTCACTATGGCTTATCCATTTAAGGAAGGTCTAATTTTTCTTTTGTTTCTCCACTTACTAATTAATTTTATAAGAATTTTTTTTAGGTTTGTTTTCATATTTAAAAATCTCCTTTCCATGGTAGTTTAATCGGATAATTCATCTTCATGAAGTGTCTTGAATAAGAGGAAAAGTGTCTCAACATATAGGGTATTTCGGTCACTCCTGCTGCAAGTTTTGGTTGTCTTAGATATATATAAATTTTATAAGTTTATATAACTCCATTAATCATGAAGGACCTCCAAAACTCCCATAATTAAATTTTTCTCTCTTTGGAACTATCTCCCTACAAATAATCCTTCAATAGACACCATGTTTTGCTCTTTAAAAATCATGGTCTATGCATAAATGGCTCCCTACAAGTTTGAACCTAAATTTAGGGTTTGAATGTTAATTATAACTCATGTTTATGCATTTTATATCAATTTAAATATTATATTTTATATAAATTGAGATTTTAAGTCCAAATTTGTATTCTCAAATAAAATTCATAAGTGTTTTAGTCACTCACAAGTCTATAGACCTATGAGTGAAAATTCATCAGTTTAGATTTATGTTTGAGATGTTTGGACGATGGGGAGAGGCAAAAAAAAAAAATCATTTCACCATGATAAACCCCTCTCTTATATCACTAAGCCCATTGCGAAGAGACCCAACCTCTAGACACAAACCTCAGACATATAATATTGACTATACACATGCCTATATGGACCAAAGAGACAAGTTGAAGATGACATGTTTTTTTATAAATAAGGTATATAATATTTCTATATGTGTTATACAATAATACAAAATTTGATACAATTTCAAGCTATCATAAGGCTCAAGAAATGGCTTAGCAATCTATGTAAGCAAAAATAGACCTTTAGGTGACAAACCTATAGGTCATCTTTTTAGATTGAGAGCTAATTGTAGTCAAGGAAGAATAGGTTTTGAAACATAAATAAATGTAATTATGTGATAAAAAATATTATGAATAATCTTTTTCTATTTTAAGATCAAAAGGTGAGAAGACTAATATCTTAAACACTAAGGAAGTCTACAGACCTAGACATTTATAGAGCCTCTATGTAAAGATAAAGAAGATAGAGGTATGTGACATTATATGAAAATGAAAAATTAAACCTCTTAGGAAGTTAATAATAGTTATAAATAAATTTCAAATTCTTTAGAGTGCCATCATGCCTAGAGAAGGCTAAAATCAAAATAACATGCTCATACTTTTGTCATAGACACCTATATCCACCTTTTGAGGATGTTGCCTTAAATAGTGGTGTTGGTGATTATAGAGTTTCAAGACATTGAGAAAATTCATAGAATATGAATAACATGATAGGATTTATTAAATATTATTATTTTTTACAAGATTGAAGACCTTAAACCCTAGAATATAGTCAAACTATGTAATAGTCACCTATAGATTGCTAAGAGGAGAATGTTGCTTCCTTGACCAAATGGAGATTGTTTTCTTGGTATGAAGTCAAGGGTAGGAAAGATATTTGATGAAGGTTATAAATAGGGGGAAAATGACCTTAATATCTTCTAATTATGAATTGGTCTCATAGGGTATCATCTTACAAGGAAATCCTATGAAGTCTAGATGAGTTGAAGAACCTCATTTCATATACCATAGACCTAATGTCAATTATAGTATAAAGAGAAGGTCAATAGGATATGAAATGTTGATAGTTTGATAGGTTTTTAGTGCATATATAATCCTAATGAATTTAATCTTAAACTATACATTCAAATGTCAAAAGAAGACCTAAAACATTAAGATGATAACCTAAAACCAGTCATAGAACTAAAGAAGGATACAAGGTTCTCAAGGCAGAGTTGACTTCACCTAGGTATGTAATGGTTCTAAGTGTGAATATAAGAATCCAGTATGGGGAGATTATTATCATGTTATTAGATGAAATTAAATCTGAAAACACATTAATGAACTAAAACCTTAATACTAGATCTTAGGGGGAGCTTAGTGAAGAAAAACCATTGACAAAGCACAACTAAAATGTAACAAAATAAAATTTATTACCTTCGTTGAATGCTCTAAGATATCTCTCCATTGGTTTGATCAGATTGTGCTCAATAAGTCTATGGTAATGGAGCTTGGCTACCTCCTTCTCTCCTTGGAATCATTGTCTTTGTGGAATTGTCTTGTGAATTTGACTCAATATTTTGGCATAATAACACTATATAAAAATAGATTTTAAATCATTTGTGCATGATAAATTTGGATTATTAAAGCTTTTTTTTTTTATGAGTGTGAGGCCTTATATTTATAGATTTTCCAAATGGGCTAGGACTAACCATGACCATCTATCTAAATATGAATATGTGTGGTCATGAATTAATCCAATTATGTAAATAAAATCCATAAATATCCTCATCATGATTTGGGAATAAGGGTAATTAATGAGGCATGGGAGGGCTTAATAAAATATTTTTTGCATTTATGGCCTATGGATGCCACCTCTAAAAATGATGCCACATGATGGTGAAAATATTAGAAACTAATTTCCATGGAATTCTTACTTAAGCTCATAATTTGGTTTAATTTGCCTAAGTAAGATTAAACAATTTAAGTGCAATTCTTTGGGAATTTATACATAAATTAATCAAAGTAGTCTAAATGTCATATTATCTAGTCAAAATTTGACTAGAGTGGAATTAGAAGATAATGTTAGTTGCATATAAACCAATATCCCATTTAGGACATTGTCGACATAAAATAACACATGCACGTGTTGTGTGTTTCAAAATTAGGTGAATTTAGTGGTTTAAAGCATCAAATTATATTTTTTGCATTTTGACTCAAAATGATTCAGGAAGAACTAACAATCACATAAAATTCATTGTCTTATTTATGGATACTTTAGCCTAAATCAACACTTGTATATGGAAAGTTATAACTATTTAAAACATTTTAGTGATTTTAGCCCAAATTGTGATATTTGGTAGAAATTGGTTTGAACCTTGGTTAGACGTCATTGGTGGCTAATTTTAGGTGTCTACAATCTACCCCTATTTGGGAAGGCATTGAAAGCTATAAACACAATGACATCTTCTCAAAGAATGAAATGTTCCTTCACGCCTATGACTTCAATGACAATAGATGAATTGTATGTTCCCCCTCAAAGGAATGGTTGGCAAAGGGGTTTTTAAATGGTCCCTCAAAATAAGGAAGTGAGGGGACCAAATTGATGAAAAATAATGTGGAAAAAACATAATGATGTGGCAAAATTTGGTCAAAATTATTGATATTGTAAGTGGGATGGTTGATAATGGTTTTCCCAAATATGGGTATAGGCATTGTATCGTGATAGTGGAAAACATGGTATGATAAAACAATGATTTTCCCAAAGGTATTTATAGTTATTGAAAATGTAGGTGGGATGGTGTGCAATGATTTAGCTATAAGTAGTTATAATGATTGGACCCTGATTATGGAAAATAAGATGGATGGATGATGATTTAAAATATTATGATGGTAACTTGATATAGAGGATAAAGATGAATTGGGATAACCTAATAGTAGGGAGGTGTTCATTTTAACTAACAAAGTTTTAAATTATTTCATTGTTTAATTACTCTATGTGAGATATGATTGGGATTCGATTGGGAATGATGCTAGTGCCAAGAAGAGATATTATTTATTTATTTCCATGCATGCTTTTAAAAGATAATTTTCTCTATAACACTTTATGGTAGGCATCCTTATATAACACCATGAGGACTTGGCTGAAATAGGCATAAAGACTAACTCCTAATCAATTATTCAATTGTAAACAATCCACTAATGATAAAAACCATGATGACAATGTTAACATCTTAATATTAATGTATTCAAGAATAATGCATGTAAGGAATCACCCAATGAACACATAGACTAAATGGAGGCAACATTACTGAAAGCAAATAAATAGATGCAAAAAAAAACAAATTAAAAAACAAGATGATGCATATCACCCCTAAAAAATAGGTGATAAATTAACAAACAAATAAGAAGGTTGATAAAAGAAAAAGAAGGGGGTGACTGAGTTGTCTCTAGATTTACTAGGAAAGTGAACATTGCCTGCATAGTAATATGGACATAATATCCAACACAACTTTAGGGTAAGTGTAGTTCTCCCAGGAAATGGGATAAAAGAAAATGATGATAAAGAAAACATGATTGATGTGATATAAGAATATAGGATTGATCTTGTAAAATGGAAATTGCATCGGATAACATGCCAAAACAGATGGGGAAACTAAATGATAAGTGATTTCTTGTGACTTAGTGAGGGTTCCCAAAATATTTAAGGCAAATAAGTGGTCAATATTTTTAGTTTTTTATAAATGGTTTTCAATTTTTTTTGGTTTTTTAGAGTATCTCAACTCCATTAAGAATGATGGGATGTTAAATAGTCCAATCTCATAAAATGGTGAGAGTGTGGAAAAATTTAAAGTATGCTTGTAAAATTGATCCAAAACTTAGAAGTTCTGGTTGACAAATATTTCAAGAACACAAAAATAACACAGTAACAATGAATTCTTTGAGAAGAGATGTTTTATTACTCAAGACTGTAATACAACTATATGTTTATCTTTGGGAAGAGATGTTTGATTTATATATTGGGTTACATATTCATTTATACACATTTTTAAATCATGGGGAGGATGTGGAAGGTTATCATTCTCAAGTGAGATTAAGTGGTTTAAATTCCATGATTTAAAACAATACAAAATTTGAGGAATTACTATTTTTAGAAACTTAATATTTTTAGATTGCACTACTAAAATTGAAATTTGGGGCACTTCCATTGGGTTTTTGAGGGTCAAAATCCATAGAGCATATATCAATTCCATCTCATAATGTTCTCCTCATTCTTACCTTTTTAATGGTTTACACGGTGAATTAATTATAACTACAATGCAAAAGTTATGGCTCTTGGAAGTTCCATCATCAATTCGGGTGGAACCATCACCCAAATTATCACCTAAATTGTTGCCCAGATCATTCCTCCCTCCTAGAGAGCAAATGGTCCCCATTGTGTCAATGTTCCTCATTATGTGTGGTAGATGTGTCTTGATTTGATTATTTATAAGCCACTCACCTTGGTGGCTAAGCTAGCCCTTTTTGACCACGTAATAAAGTGGAATAGAGCATCCTCTTATTGTCTTCATCTAGGTGTCCATGATTTGATCTTCCTCCACTAGAGAAAAACTCTGTGGATCAAGCCCATCAATGCCCAGTTATTCTTCTATGACTAAAGTGTCTAATAGAGGTTGATGATATGGTTTGAGGAGCTTCACATTGAATATTAGATGTAGACCAAGGTAGGCTGGTAGGTTCAACTCGAAAGCATTTTCTCCAACTTTTTTGGTGATGGTGTAGGGGCCATATCACATAGGTCAAATTTTTCTATGTGGGCTTGCAAGTCATTCTTTTGAAAGCTATAACCAAAACTTGTCACCCATAGCTAAATGGTGTGTAATCATATGTTTGTCATGGTGTCACTTATACTTCTGATTCATCTTATCCAAGATGTCATGAACTTGCTACTAGATGTGCTGCATTTGTTCAATGAATTTTTTTGCTTTTACTGCCTAAGATCTTTAATGAGGTGTGTATTCCATGGTGGAGAATGGAATGGCTATATCAATTGGTGCCATGGGTTGGAACCTAAAGCATACTTGAAATAGACTATGCTTGGTCGAGTTATGCAAGGCCTAATTTTATCCATTTTGTATGAAAAGAATCCCCTCATCCCATGTGTATGGATGTTTGGAGTGATACATATAAATCATGTGAATAATCAAGTGGTTCACCACCTCTATCTGACCATCAATATATGGATGGAATGCTATGGACTTCATCAGCTCGATATCCATCATCTTCCATAGAGTGGACCAGAAGATGCTTAGGACCCTATTGTCTTGATCTAAGATAATGGACTTAGGGAGACCAAAATGGAGCCATACATGACTAAAATATAGTTGAGTAGTTTCTTTAGAAGATATATTTTTCTTACAAGCAATCATGATACCCATTTTAAAAAAATGATTAACTAAAACAAAAATAAAGTCCTTGCCATGTTTTGAAGTGGGCAAACCTAAGACAAAATCCATTGAGATAGATTCCCAAGGCCTTGTTGGTTCTTGTAATGGCATGTACAATCCTTGATTCTTACTTATTGGCTTGGCTATTACCCATGGGGTGAAATATTTGAGATATCTTTCCACATCCTTTTGCATATGGGGCTAGTAGAAGTTTTTTTCAAGAACTACCAATGACTTTTATACACCAAAGTGTCCAACTATCCTACTAAAATGTGCTTCCCATATCATCTTCTCGTGCTCTATATCTGGAACATAGATGTGCCACATATGATAGAGGACATTATCTTGAAAATATAAACCAAAAACATTTTTAACTTTTTGAAGAACCTATTATGTATCAATAAAGGTAGAATTTGCTTCATATAGAGCACCCCAAGTGGCAATCTCATGTCCACATAAGTCAAGAACTATTATGAGTGTAGTAATTAGTAGGTGGCTTAGACAACATACAATCTTACTTGAGGTCCCATTTTTTGTTGATTATCAGATGGTATTTCTTAAGATATGAGGCCCACTTTTGTTGCCTCCCATTTCATAGTTTGCTCTATGTTTGGATGAATTCCAATGGTCTATGGTTAGTGTGGATGATTGTCTCTTTCCCCAAGATGTAGTGTTTCCATTATTTGTAGACTTGCACAATGGAATAGAGCTCCTTATCATATGTTAGATATTTCTTTACTTTATTAGTAAAAGTTTTGCTCTGATATGCAATAGCATGGCCATGTTACATGATGACATTTCCCATGGCATATTCAGATGCATCTGTCGTTAAATCAAAAGGTTGATGCAAATCAAGCAAGGTGAGAATAGCAGACGAGAAAAGTTTTTTCTTCAAATTCTCAAATTCTCTTTATTATATTTCACCCCACTAAGATGTATCTTTATCTACTCCTTTAGTCACTTGGGTTACTGACCAAGCAACATGTGAAAATCCATGAACAAACCTAACATATAAATTTGTAGGACCTAAGAAGCTATGAAGTTCTATGATGGTCCTTAGTGTAGGCCATTCTCAAATAACCCAAATCTTTATTAGATCAACATGGACCCCTTCCTCATTCACAACATACCTGAGGTACTAAATTATTGTCATCCTGAATGTGAATTTGTCAAGATTTGCATACAACTTGTGCTCTCAAAGAGTTTAAAGAACCTTACAAACATGTTGTATATGTTCCTCCCATGTTATATTGTAGATGAGTATGTCATCCAAGTAGATAACCATGAATGAGTTAGTGAATGGTTTTAGGGTGTCATCGATCATCTTCATGAAGGTTTCAGGTGTGTTAGTTAAGCCAAAAGGTATAACCAACCATTTGAATATCCCCTCCTTATATTTGAATTCAATATTCCAGACATCAATGGGATTGATGGGAATTTGGTGATAGCTAGATTTGAGATAAGTTATGGTGAATAAATTCACACCATGGAGTTGGTCTAGTAGGTCATCAATCCTGGGGAGAGGGTAGTGATTCTTCATAGTGATTTTATTTAGGGCTTGATAGTCAATGCAAATTTTCCATGTTCCATATTTATTTGGTCTTAGGATAATTAGGTTACCACAAGGTCAAGACCTTGGCCTGATGTGACCCCTTTGGATTAGTTCTTGAATCTATCTTTTTATCTCATCATTCTCCAAAACTAGTCTATGATACATAAGACTGTTAGGTAAAGTTGATCCTAGGATCAAATTGATATAATGTTTTACTTGGAAATGTAGTGGAACTCCTATGGGTGACCTGAATAAGTCATAATATTATCCTATGATTTATCCCATCTACTTCTATTGTTGTGTTGATTGTGTAGTCAAGACTACAACATCAACCTTCTTGGATTTATGTGGTTTAACCAGCATGAGAATAAATTGCTTTATCTTTTCCACCAATCACTTACATTGCTTGGCACTAATTAATGAGATAGATGTGGGAGGTGGTATTTATGGTACCCTATAACACCATGTTCCAAGAGTGAGGGTGATTCTTTGGGTTCCTAATTCATAGATTTCATGTCGATCATACTTGAATGGCTGAGCAAGGAGTACATCACAAACATCTAGATTGACCACATCACACAAGACTTAATCTTGGAAAGGTTTTATTGCATATGGAAAAAGACACTGATGGGTGACATGGAGGTCTCTCCCTAGGCTCAACCATCCAATATTATATGGCTTTAGATGAGGATTCATGGATAGATTTAGATTTTTCAAAACTTTAACAGAGATTGAATTCTTTTGACTCCCACTATCAAGAATGAAATATATAGGCTTACCTTTTACCCATAATTTGGAGTGAAACAATCTTTCCTTGTCATCTAGCCTTTCCTCATGGGTTTGTGATGAAGTGATGATGATGTTGAGCTTAGCATCTACAATCTCTTATTCATCCTCTTCAACTGTAGGTTGTGTATGAGACATAGTAGTAGATGTTGAGTATTGTGACTCAGAAAGTAGTGACTTGATGGCTTGACATTCCTATTTAGAGTGAGTTCTATTTTTTTGGTAATCACACCATTTTATAGCATTCCAATTTTAGGGTTTCTTATCTTTAAACCCCTTTTCCTTCCAATTTTGGCCTCATGTTTGACCTTCCTTATACCTTTTCCATTTTGAAGACAAACTCTTCGTATTCTTTCTACCATACTTCTGATCAATCTTTACTGTGAACTTGTATGCCTCATCGAGGGTTTACAAATTGAAGAGTTCTATTTTCCCCCATATCTACCATTATAGTACACCATGATATTTGAGAGTCTTATGTTTCTCACTTTCTTGGATTCCTAATCTTGTAGACAAAGAATGAAAATTTTCTATGTAATCTTGAATAGATTGGTCCTTACCTTGGTGAAGTTGTTACCATTATATGTACAAATCATCATATGCTCTAATGGGATAATATTCTTCCTTTACCACTTCCATGAAATCATTTCAAGTATGTTCCACCTCAAGGCCAATGTCATCTATAATGAATCTCTTTTTGTACACTTTGCACCAATTTTTCATGCGAAATGATGATTTCGAAAGAGCAAATGTGATCTTTTCTCCATCGATGAATTTATTTATAGAGAATTAGGAAGACAAGTGATCCAACCAATTTTATAATACATCAGCATTGATTTTGCCTTCAAATGTAGGAATATCAAAATCCACCTAAATCGTGAAGAGTGTTGGGGCACTAAAAGGACATTCCATGGATGAGGAGCCAGGAAGTGCAAATGAGGAGCCAAAATTTCCCATCGAGTGTTGTTGGAAAATTAGGGAAAATTGTTGAAACATCTATGCTTGTTGTCATTTGAGGGATTCATTCCCCATTTACTTGATAGGATCAAATGTCTTAGTGTCATCCACCATTTGAAGTCATTTGGAGTGAATATGTGGATATTTTGGAAGCTCCGTTATTTTTCACCCAAGCTTCTTGTAGCCTGACCTCATCCTCAGGATCATACACTCTTAAGACAAACTAATATTATACCAATAATCCAAACCTTTATATTTTTGGTTGACAATTATTTCAAGAACACAAAAATAACATAGTAATAATGAATTCTCTGAGAAGAGATGTTTTATTACTCAATATCGCAATACAACTATATACTTATCTCTAAGAAGAGATGTTTGATTTCCATGTTGGATTACATCTTCATTTATACACATTTTTGAAGTAGGGGTAGGATGTGTAAGGTAACCAATATTAAGGGAGAATAATTGGTTTGAATTTCATGATTTAAAATAATATAAAATTCAAGGAATTACTATTTTTAGAAACTTAGTATTTTTAGACTGCACTACTAAAATTAAAATTTGGGGACCTTCCATTGGATTTTTTGGGGGTAAAATACATAGATCAAATCTCAATGCCATCTCACCGCATTCTCCTCATTCTTATATTTTGAGCTATTCAAACGGTGAATCAATTAGAGCTATGGTGAAAAAGTTATTGCTCCTAGAAGTTTTGTCATCAATTGGGGTAGAACCGTCACCCAAATTGTCACCTAAATTGTTGCCTAGATCAAAAATGGAAAGATAATGATGGAAATGGGGACCAAGATGACCTAAACATGAATCAATTATGACCTACATAGTCCCAAAATGGCCCTAGGTCATAGTAGTTCCACCTTACAATAGAGGAATATGACTTGTGTAGTAGCCAATTCAAACAAAATAGGCACAATATGACATAAGAATGATAAGTTGGTGTGTCAAGGCACAATAGACAATTGTTTACACTATTTTTGTCATAGTCAGTTATAATTAATAAATAATGGCATATATTAATGATACTAATTTTCCCATAGGTGGTTAAAATTAGTGGCAAGTCCGGTGAGACACTGGTTTGCCCAAAGGTGGTATAGTCTAGCCCACACAAGTAAGGCATGATATAGAATAGAAAAAAAAGAAAGATAAAACTACCAAAACTTTTTTCATACTTCTCCAAAATATGACCTCTATTTAAAATTATTTAAATAACTACTAAAACTAATTTGATTATTTGTGCTAAACGGGATATTAATGGATGAACCAAGGTCAAACAAGCTAGGATAGGTTAGATAAAGACATGTTTAGGTTGATAAAATGGAATGGTAGATCAGATAAATGATATGATAGTGATAAGATAGTAGAATGATATGATGATCAAGAATAATGTTGAGAGGGTTTCCCCCAAGTGGTAAGGTGACCAGCTAGGTATGTGGAAATGACAAAAAGAATGGTAATTGAAATGTTATGGTACATGTTTGTGTTTGGATGATGATTGGTTTTTACATTGGATGTGTTTTCCCTATGTGTGTTTTTGGGTTCTATTTTTCTTATTGATATGGATATACATGTCTTGATCAATAAATAATTTAAATAAAACACTCAATCATGTTAATTACTATCCCACATCTCATTTGAATATCTTCTCTATCAAGAAATAGCTACATATTTTGAGGCCAATGATGTTGTTGTGATCTTTATTAGTTGTTTATGTTTTTCCTTCAAACATCAAGATAGGTTATCTTTGTAGTTTATATAAATGAAAGTGTATCCATGGATTGCAGAGATGGATAAATGTTGGCTGATAGGTTTAATTAGGAAATGGAATTCAGAGGATAATGGAATGTATAATGGTTGGAAAACAAATCATGATTTCTAGGTAGAAATAATGTTGTTGATTCCATATTTGACATAACTTTGGATGTATTAGGGCTGAATACTTTTGAATATTCTCTCAATAAGACCACCATATGTTTCTATTATTTAGGCTTGAGAGTGGCTACCATCTGACTAGGCTATAAATAGGAAACTATATTGATTTGATCTTTGATTTTATCTTCCGCAAGTAATGGAAAATATTTGTGCTCAACTATTGGAACATCGAAGAGATTTATACCAATGAAGTTGTCTTGAGAGTCCCATAGTGCCTTTAAGAATATTTCACTAAGGAATATTGACTTATAACTTTTATTATCTTTTAGCACCTCCAAAAAGTTTTAACTAGAAGAAGCTGAGTTTGAAATTAATTATCCTCTAGCACCTTCAAAAAGGTTTCACTAGGAGATTTTTATTTTTATACATGAATGTGGTCTTGGCCTCCTTTATCTTCAACTAATATGTCACCATGGATGAAATTCAACAAGGTGTGATTCTGTTAGTCCCAGTCGACACTTGTGGTAGGTGGAATGTTAATGTAATAACTATGTTGGTTGGTGGTAATGGAATGTGATCAGGCATCACAATCTTCATATAAGATACTAGGCGAACTTGTGTTGATTCTGAGGTAATCATCCTCAAAAACCATAAAAGGATCACAAATATATTAAAATTGATCTTCAAGCCATGTGTAACATATATTATGATAGCCATAGACATTTTATAATTCTAAATCTGATTTTTACTTAATATAATTTGAATCCAATGTCGAGATTGATGTTGATTCTACTATTGATGCTAAATCTTACATTGGTTCAAGAATATAGCTTGAATCTAATTTTTATTCTTCATTTGGTGTGGATGTTGATACAATTATGTTTTTTTGAATGTTTGGTTTTGGATAAGTAATGACATGTGATGGAATAAGAGGCTTCAAAGAAATTGGCTTGTCAATGTGGGATTCTATAATAGTGGGCCAAAGGTTAGGATATAACTCCTTAGAGACTGACTTGTCAATAGGAGGCTTTTAAAAAATAGTAATAGGAATAAAATGTGATTCATCTTAGGTTAACATATCATAAATGGTTGGTTTAATAAACATAGCTTGGATTATTTGGGTGTTTTGGCCTTGATTTATGATTGGTTGTAAAATAATAGTTTTGAACATACATTGGTCCTTGAATGATTTTCTTAGTTAGATAGATATTTATTGGATCAATTGGGGTAATTATTGGCTCAATTAAGGTATTAATTAGCATATTTTTCTAAAGTGGGGAATGACTATTAATAGATTAATAATGATCCATGGTTATATAATGAAAGGTCATTATAGATCTTGGTTTCTCACACAAGCCAAAAGATGAGGTACTGGAAGGATAAGGCTAGGACATCATGGAGTTCGTTTACTCACACAAGCCAAAGGATGAGTTCATAGAATGATAATTTTGGGTCTTTATAGAGCTTGGTTGTTTACATAAGATAGATAATGAGGTCATAAAATGCTCATGGTATTCTTTGTATGTTGTGGAGCTTGGTAGTTCACACACTTTGAAGGAGTGTTAAAGGTATAGGTGGGGGATTAGCTGGTCACAAAAGGGCATGTATAATACCAAAATTTTCCTAAATAATGGATCAACATACCCTATCTTTAATCACTTTAACTTTTCTCCACAAATTAAGGATCTTAAGGAGGGTATGGATCCTCATCCCAAATAACATCTTGCTTGTTCTCGTAGGAGTTTTGGCTTAGGTTGTAATGAGGTTATTGACTTTGTTTCTTTGATTGATTATTTTAAGGTGGATATGGATTCATCTCAAAAACAACATCATCATCAAATAGGTCTTCACCCAAGTCCTTATCAACCATATCATCCTAGTAGGGGTATCTAGTTGAATTTTATGTGGCTACTCCATCATAAATTATATTATACATGACTCCAACATAAGTGTAGCTATACATATCCACATTAATGAAGAAATTTCTATAAAAAAAGGTCTTAAGTTTGATAAACTATAAAAAATAATGTCTAAAGGACAAAGAGGTTCAAACTTGATATAACTTAGTTGAAGGTAGTGAAACTATATCTCCAAAAAAAGTGGTCTAAAATGTGGAGTTGTATCTCCAAAATGGTCTAAAAGTGGATCCATATCTCCAAAATCATTTGTCATAAGACTTGGCATAAAATTTTCTAACATTAAATGTCTAACTTTAAATTTCATACACATAAAAGGTCAAGTGTCTGATTAATAACTGACATGTCAAAAGTATAGGCCAAAGTGTTTCAAACAAGGTCTAAACTAGGAAAGGGAGAAGAGTCTCTAGGTCTTTTATCCAAAAATAGAGTCAAAATCTAGGCTTAAATAGGTTATGATAGGACTTTTATCCAAATGTAATGTCAAAATATAGTCTTAAAATAAAGGGTGATGTCATGTGATTTAATCTAACAAGTTTGGAATAATTTTTAAATAAACCCAACACAGGGAATGGAATATAAACATGATAGATTAGAATAAGACACAAGGTAAAAGTCACCTAGAGAAAGGCTATGATCTTGTAAATAAATTCATAAATAATGATGATGATAGGATTTGAATAGACAAACAATAGTTTCTAAATTTGGGTAATCAATTAACCTAAGTTAAGCAACCGAAAAGAGAAAGATATGTGTATTAGCGCTTGAAAAATAAGACCTAAACATAAATAAATAAATGTTTGGATCTAAAATTATAAAAGTTAATTAAAAACTCAAATGTTAAAAACTTAGGCTAAATTTTACCAAACAATCTAGATAAATTTGAACAACATGACTATGCTAAATAAAGATCCAACAAGGCTCAAATGTTTGGTTTTCAAGCAATTATAATTGAGACATAGAACAAGACAAGTCTTTTGAAACAATTGGGTAGTGTAATGATGTTATCACTTTGAAAAGATGTGATCAATATTTTATTTCAATGACTTCTAAATCTCAAAACTTGGAATGATTTGGGAAGTAAAATGGTTCCCATTTCTAGCAAGAGACACACATATAAACAAATTTATCAAAAGTTTAAGATAAATGAGTTTAATAAAATGACTTGCATAACACCCCCTAAACGAAGTGGAGATGTATAAACAAACTTGTTTTTGACATGGTATTTAAAAAATAAAATAAAATAGTCTTAAAACACTAAGCAATAAAAAATAAATGACCAAAATAAAACTAAGTGTAATATTAATATATCCTATCAAGGTGTGGCAGAGTGGGGTTGACTAAAACCTATAAGTTTTCAGATATTTATATTGATCTCATGTGTACACACTTTAATGTATGTGCACAATAGAATCAACACATAAATTGAGTCTATGTCAATCATCTTGTTGTCAAAGGGTTTTATCCTTTTCACAACCACTAAATCTATCACTTGCTTAGTGTAGTGTGATGTCCAGATTGATCATAAATCCTAAGCTTAACTTACCACTAATAGAGATGGTTTAACCACTAAAACTATTATCCCAATGGGATGATCCCAATTTGTATATGCCCCTATGGATATGCATTAAATAAAATTCTAGGAGATGAAGCCATGTGTCAAATATTCCCTATAGAGCCCATGAGAGGTTATGAAGTCCCCCTCATAATAAAAATTGGATGAAAATAAAAAAAGGCTTTATAGGTGTTTTTTAGATCACCCAAACCATATGGGTTTTAGGGAGAGCCTAGATAACTTCCTTTTTATGAATTTGGACAAAGGCACAATTTGGTATAAAAATGACACTTATATTCCCATGATTTCCCTATAGGAGATGAGAGGAAATCATACATGACCAAATTCCTTTTTGCTCAAATAATTTTAACCAAACAATGACAAATGACTTATACAAAAACAAAACTTTGAATTGAGTTTGGTTTTAAAGCACTAAATTCAAGTTTTTGGTGGTGTTTTTGGTCCTCTTAGCCTTAAGTTTCTAAAACTTTTGAAAATTAATCACAATACATACAACATAAACATGAAATTTTTCCTTTTAAAGAACTAAAGGAATGTTCCTAGTTCTTTTTAAGCACTAAAAGGAAATGTTCAAGACATAGGATTAATTTTAAGAAATAAAAATTAAATGTTTATAAGACCTAACCAATCTTATATTCTTTTTAAGTACCAATATCCAAATGTGTGAGATTTTACATGCTCATTTTAGAACCCAAATTAAAATATTTGATTTGAATAAGTTCCTTTTAAAGATTGAAATAAAGTGTTTGATTAGTCAAAACAAGAAAATTGGTCTTCAGCTCAATCATTCAACCTATAAATGTTAGAAAATAACCTCCTACTTTGAAGCACATTCTTTATTAAGTAAATTATGTTTGAAGTTTAGCTCTTGGGTTTGGATTTAATTTCATGTAGTAACCATCGGTGGTCATAGATAACCATTGATGGTTTCAAGGCAACTATCATCGATCAGTTAATAGATAACCATTAGTAGTCAAGAAAAATCTTTCTTCATCGATAAAGATCATCGATGATGACCTATGAACCCAAAGTCAAAAACATTATGCTTGAAAATGTTTGCTAGGAGAACATATCTACAGGTTGAGATTCAGGATCAAAACTATATTCAGACCAGAGACTTAAAAACCCCAAATCATTAGAAACAAACTTGAATAATAGCTCAAAATGCAATCTTTTAACATATTTTCTCCTAGAACCCAACTAGTTGTGGTTGGGCCTAACTGTCAATGGTCACATAGAACCATCGTTGGTCACTGTGTAACATGTCTATGCATTAAAAGTGTTAGAAACACTATAAAATGAGCTAAAACATAATGTTTAAGGACTTTTTAATGACCAAAATGGAAATTTAAAATTGAAAAAGTGTCTTCATTGTTGAAATGAAGTCAATGAGTCCCACTAGGTGTGTAATTTGTGAACATAGGAATCCAATAATGAGAGATTAGTATTGTGTTAGTAGATTAAATCAAATACAAAAACACACTAATAAACTAACACCTTAAGTCTAGATCTTATGGGGAGCTTATTCAATAATAACCATTGAAAAATCACAACTAAAATGAAATAAAATAAACTTTATTACTGTATTTGAATGATCTAAGAGATCTCTTCTTTGGCTTGCTTGGATTGTGCTTAAGAATCTTGTGACAATGGAGCTTGGCTATCTCTTTCTCTCCTTGACATTATTGGATTTGTGGCTTTGTATTATGAATCTTAACTCCATATTTTGGCATAATAACATTATATCAAAATAGATTTGAAATTATTTATGTATGATAACTTTTGCTTATGAGAGATTCCTTTTTTTTATGTGTGAGGCCTTTTATTTATCGATTTTCCAAATGGTCTAGGATTAACCATGACCATCCATATCAACATGAAGCTATGTGGCCCTGAATTAATCCAATTATGTAAATAAATATCCTCATCATGATTGGGAATAAGGGGAATTAATGAGGCATGGGGAAGGATTAATTAGATATTTTTTGTATTTATGGCCTATGGATGCCACCTCAAAAAATTATGTCACATCATGATGCAAATATTAGAAACTAATTTCCAATAACGGAATATTTAATAAGTTATATAAAATTCTTAATTAAGCACATAATTTGGTTTAATTTTCCTAAGTAGTTTTTTAAAAAATTAGTGAAATTCTGTAAAAATTGGTGCAAAAATTAATCAAACTAGTCTAAATGTCATATTATTGGGTCAAAATTTCACTAGTGTGTAATTAGAAGATGATGTTAGTTACATATAGACCAATATCCCATTTAGGATATTGCCAACACAAAAAAACACATGCATGTGTCATGTGATTTTGAATTAGGGGAATTTAGTGGTTTAGAGTGTGAAATTGTGTTTTTGGGATTTTGGTTCAAAATGATGTGGGAAGAACTAACAATCACATAAAATGCATTACACTATTTAGGGATACTTTAGCCTAAATCAAAACTTGTTTATGACAAGTTTGAACCATTTAACACATTTTAGTGATTTTATTCCAATTGTGATGTTTGGTAGAAATTAGTCTAAAGTTTGGTCAGAGGTACACAATGACCACCTACATGGGTTTCAACATCTGATGGTTATCTAGAACCATGCCTAAATGTCTAGTTAGTTCACTGTGTATACTTTTCATGAAGCGTTACTACATGGAGACTTTGAGTGAGGGAAGAAAGGAGTTGAATTTAAAAGTTTGAGTATCTTGAGGATATGGTAAGTAATATATAAAAACATCCCATGAAGTAATATACCCATAAAAATGGAGGAAATGAAGAAAACATAGTTAGCTAGGCTAATTTGAGCTAATGGCTTGAGAACCCTAGGCATTAACTAGTGGTGTGTATAGAACGGTTGAATAAGAAACGTGACAAGAGGATCATGTGAGTAGTCCATAGTATATGTCTCAAACCTATGGATGTCATTTTAAACTCAAATTCAAACTCAAAACATCACATACATGTGGCATTTCTCTCTAGACCTCACAAACACACAATCTACTAGTTGACGATCTCTTAAACATGTTCATATCTCCCAAAAAATGATGCATGGTGGATAAATATATTGGTAATAATATGACACCCCTATACACTTATGATTCATGGCCTTTAGATGCTCGTCCCAATATTTTCATTTATGAATGATCCTTAAGATGCTCACACACTCACATGCTTCCTAAACAAGCTAATTTCAACCTGATGAAAAAGAAGATTTCTATGAATCTAGATGAATTTTACAATCCATGAAACAACATGGATGACGTCCAAAAATACCCATATCACCCATGATGCCATTGGTTGGTACTTGTACATACATAATTATACAAAATAGGCCAAAATTATTGTTTTAAGCTACTTTAGAGGTCCATACAAGGTGTTATAATTTCAAAACTAACATGGATTATATCCAAAGGGTTTTCAAACTAAATCACATTTTTATTTGAGGTTTCACACATGTAGAAATCTTGTGGAGCCAAATTTTAGTCTATTGGTAGGAAGGCCTAATTGACACCTAGTTAAGAGAGAAACATATAAAAAAGACACTTACACTCACTCTCAAGACCTAAAACTTTGCAAGAATATATAAATATGTAATATGTCATTAAATATGCCTTTATTTTCTCATTACCACCCATAAAATTCTCTAAAAAAAGAGATTTTCATGATTTTAGGGCTATAAGGAATGAAGCCAAAATGGAGATTTTAGTGTAAAATGAGTTCTTGGGGTTAATTTGAGACCACTAAATGAGTTATTTTAGGTTTGATATCATTTGAATAGATCATCCATGGAAATATAATGAGTTGGATAAGACAAATTCAATTTTTTACAGTTGTAAGAAAGATTAGCCTAGTAATGTGTCAAATAAAACATAAATAAATTACTTAAGAGGTGTCAAGAGTAGAAAATGGTGTTAATAAACATGATTTGACCATCAAAAAGTCCACTTGTCCATCTATTTCAATTATTTTTTATTAAATTTAAGAAGTGTGAAATAGAAAAAGAAAGGCTGGGGATTTGTGATTATATGTACCTCAATTGGTATGTACCATATCCAAACAAAGTTAGGAACTCCTCTTTGGCTAGGGAAGACCACCTACAAGTAAGAACACACTACCAAAAATTATTTTTTAGTAGGTTGGTGAGTGGGATGACAAGCAACTTGTTTGTTCCAAGAAGTGACAAACTTCTCAATGGATGATAGTCCACTATTGAATACAAATAATTAAAAATAAAATGATAAAATAAAATAAAAAGAGAGAGAGGGAGAGTTACATGTACCTTTTTTATAAATTGTGTGTAGCAGTCAATATCATAGAGCAAGCAAAATATAATTTATGTTTGTTAAAGGGTTGTTCAGGCTAGTTTGGGGTGATTTGGGTAAAAGGGTAGTCACTAACATTGCTAGGGTAATTTATATTAATAGTAGCAATGTGATCAATGTCGATAGGATAACCGATGTTAGTAGGGGAAATGGAGTCATAAATTCATAGAAGGCTTTCTTGAGTGTAGGGAAGGATATTTGACAAGTTAATGGGTTGGAAAAGAGTCATATGATGGGTTAAAGAGATGGTAAGATATCTAGGTGAGGATTTTGGTTTGTTTAAGGTAGAGGTATGGAGATGAAGGAGTTTTGCAACTCCTCCTTTAGGATAAATGGGACTTGTGTAAATGTTAATCATAAATAATTAAAATTCATAGAATATAGGGAGGCTTAAATGATATAGTACCTAAATAAATACTCTTGATAAAGCTTTGTTAAAGTGACTAACCGAATGGACATGAGTGTGCACCACATGTTCATCGTATTTTAAGCTCTTTGCATAATGGATTAATTCTAGTTTAGGATTTGACTAGTATAGAGAAGCTATGAGCCTAGTTATAATGGATAATCACCAAAAGCTTGTTAAGAGTGTTTTGCATCTCTTGAGTGAGTTTTTGCTTGAGAGAGAGAATGTTTTTAGGGTTATAAAATGGGTTTAGAACATTACTTAAGTAACCAACATCAGTGATCCCACTGACATTAATCTCAAGTTGACCAACATCGATCAAGGGTTGATTGACGTTGATAGCATAAGAATAGGTTAAAAGGGCTATTTATGGATCCTTTATTCCATTTCTCTATGCCAAGTGTGATACCCATCAAGAAATGGTCAATATGAGAGGTTAGGTATAAGTTAATTGGTTATAAATTAGTTTATAGAGTATTAAATAGTTATTTATGGGGGATCGAGTCTAATGGTGACTCATAGGGGGAGAATTGGTCTTTGGGTAAGGTGGCTAGGCAAGGTGGCATAGGGAATATTCAATTATACTTAAAAAATTAATTAAATATGTGGGTTAAAGGCATGGGTTAGGAAGACTTGTTATAAAGGGGGTCTATAGGGGGTTTTAAAATAATACATTATACACTTATGTAATGTAATTTTGGTGTCTATATTTTCCCCTTTTGTCTTGGTAAGTTGTGCCAACAAGTTACAAGACGTAAATGAAAGTTGAGTGTTTTAGGCATGGGGTGTGATATCCTCCCCCTGAAAATGGGAACTGATTTGGAAAAACCCAAAATTAGTGATTGATTTGATAAGGAGAAAATGAGATTGGTTGGTTGTGGGTTAGTAGTGCAGAGATGACATCATGGTCATAAAGTACTAAAAAGTTGTGTTGACAAGGTGAAAATAGGTGTGTTCATAGAGGATTTTGGTAAAATTACTAAGGCATAGCTTGTTAGTGATAGCTGAGAAGGTAAGATCAACTAAAACTATAGGTCTAATGGTTAAATGTGTTCAAAGTATCTAAGGTAGGAAGTGCTCCTAAAAACACAATAGGCCATAGGTGATAGGATCAGTTAGTGGTGATCCAAAGTAATTGATAGTCATACATGCAAAGTATTTTCAATGTGTATTAGATAGCATGAATGATATAGATGCCAAACCTAGATGTAATGAGTGGGTGCATAATGAAATGTGTGTTTGATTAGTAGTTGTCATGAGTACAGATGAAAATGATCCCCATTG
>JARHVA010008303.1:160000-305000 GCA_037957365.1 Torreya grandis
AATAGGGAAGCTTATAAATCATATTTGCCTTTGATAGTGGTTTTTTTTTTTTAATTTAGCCATCCTTCAAGGGTATGGTCTAGTCTTTTTTTATTTTGCTGGTTTTTAATACATGTCCTTCAAGGGAGTAGTCTATTTGAATGCAGCCATATTTTAAGGGAGCATTCTATTTTTTTAAGAGCTAGGCATGATTTGGATTAGTTGATGTATCCCATATTATTTTATTTTGATTTTTATTTTACTTTTTTTCTTTGAGTCTTTTTGTTACTTTAGTCATGGACAAGTTTATAGAGGCTTATAGGTTCTCCACATTTTGGGACAAAACCAAAACACATCATAGGTTAAATAAATGTGAAGAAATAAGGGTAAGGTGAAAATAATATGAATATAGTGGGTTTTCTCAAGGGATGAGCTTAAGTTAAACACAAGGTAAAGTGTCACTTAACTAACAAAATAATGGTTGTAAATGCAATGCATTTAGAGGTTCAGGTTCTAGTCATCCTTTGAGAGAAGATAATCCATAAGCTCTAGAGCCATACACATGTTTGATACACTCTTTGTATATGTGGAGATGGTTAAGGGATATGAGATGGAATTCATCAAGTAGCTCAAGTTGATCCAAATGTTCTTGGTAAAAGTCATCAATACTTAGAATGTCTTGTAGTGAAATCCTAAGAGAAGGAATTTAGACTTCAAGGGGAAAAACAACTTCTATCCCATAGACCAAGGAGAAAGGTGTAGCTCTTGTAGAAGTGTGAATTCTATTATGGTAAGCATATAAAACATAGGGGATTTGAACCTGCCAATCCATGCCAGCAATATTAACCACTTTCATAAGTATTTTGGTCAATGTTTTCTTAGAGGCTTTAGCTTGCCCATTAGCTTGTGGGAAATAGGTTTAAGAGAAGTTGAGTTTGATACTAAAGGCACCACATAGTTTCTAAATAGTCTTATTTTTGAAATATTTACCATTATCAATTATGATTTTGTAAGGTACATAAAAATGACATATAATATGATGGTTGATAAATTCAATCATTTTATCAACCTTAGTAGATATTAGAGGAATGGCCTCAACCGACTTACTGAGCTATTATATTACTATTATGATCGATCGGTGGTGGAGAGAGGAATGGGGATGAAGCTCACCAATTAAGTCTAAACCTCATTAAGAGAAGGGCTAAAAGTCCTTAGTGACTTGTAAGACATGACTAGGAATGTGAAATAGGTTGGTGTCTTATTGACATTTGAGATAACATCTAACATATTCTGTACAATCATGAGAGAGTGTTGGCCAATAATAGCTAAGGTGAAGGAGCTGTTTGGAAATTACATGAAAATTAAAATGAACGTTGTAAATCCTATCATGAACTTCCTTAATAGTAAAGGTAATCTCTTTACTAGTGAGACATCAAAGGAGGAGACCATCAAAACCCTATTTATATATAAGTCTCCCTAACATAGTGTAATGTGCAACACACTTTATGAATGCATGTTGTGCATTGTGAGAGAGGTAGAGAGGAGTAATAGAGTAAGTGAGGTAATCTATGAGTTGAGTATACCAAAAGTCATGGAGATCATTAGTGATATTCCCCGTAAAGAGGATGTTGGAGGAAATGTATGAAGGCAAACTTAGGTGATCTATAGTTATAGATTTTGGAGGAAGAGGAGGAAGAGGGTATTTAGGAGGATAAAGAAGCCATTGTATTTTTAAACATGTTGGTTGAATGAGGAATGGTCTACAAAAGGTAATGGTCAAATGATTCTAGTAATGTATCTACATTAATTTTGTATCATTGTAGGGTCTCATTCTTGCATAGATAAGGGCCATTAACCTAGTTGAAGACTAATTATGAGTCATCAAAAATGGTTATGGATTTGATTCCTAAGAAGATAACCATTTGAATCCCTATAATTAAGGTTTCATATTAAGCCATGTTATTGGTCTAGTCAAAGTATAGTTTAAATGATAAATGCATCAGCTCTCCATCAAGAGGGATGAGGATAACCCCTATTCCCCCATTGTTTTGACATTTAGACCCATAGAAGAACATTATCATTTGATAGGTGATATCATTGGTAGAAATCATGGTAATAGACTCATCAGGGAATTTAAGATTTAAGGATTGGCTATCAAGGAGAAGAGTGGTAGCTAGTTGGTCAATGATGGCTTGCCCTTTGATAAACTTCTATTGGATGAATTCCAAACTAAATTTAGCTAAAAGAATAAGCCATCAAGAAATGCATTGGTTATGGTAAGGTTTAGAGTGCATATATTTGAGATGGTCAATTTGGGTGATGACATAAGTTTTGTGGTTAAGGAGTTAATGTCATAATTTAGAATTTACAAATATAAAAGCAAGACATAACATCTTGATATGAGTGTAATGAGTTTTGTAGTCAATAAGCATTCAGTTTATGTAATAGATTGCTTACTCATGGTGGTAATCATCCCTATGTCTTATCATAGCTCCTAAAGAATGGTTGGTTAAAGAGATATAAAGATAGAAGGGTTGGTATTCTCTATATGGAATAAGGATGGATGGAGAAAGGAGATACCATTTGAGTGCATCAAAGGCTTCTTCATAATTTTTATCCAAATGGAAAGGAATTTCCTTTTTGAGAAGATGGTGAAAAGGTTGATAATAATCTGATAATTGAGAGATAAAGTGATGAATCCCTTGGAGTTTACCTTGGAGGCTATGAATTTGTTTGAGTGTGGTTGGTGGAGGAATTTTGAGGATTTCCCAAACCTTATTAGGGTTGACTTCAATACCTATAAGAGAGATGATAAAGCCTAAGAGTTTTCCAAAAAGAACATCAAATATGCACTTCTTTGGATTGAGGCATATTTTATATTGAAGAAGGTGAGTGAAAATTATTTTAAGGACCCCTAAGTGATCTTGATGATGTTTAGATTTCCTGAGTAGGTCATTGATATAATCCTCCATAATTGTGTGTAAGAAGTCATGGAAGATATAAGTCATGGCACGCCGATAGGTAGCACCAACATTTTTTAGTCGAAAGGGCATAACTCGATAACAGAATCTTCCCCATGGGGTGATAAAGGTTATTTTGTGTTGATCCTCAAGGCTAACTAGGATTTGATTTTATCCTAAGAATCTATCCATAAGTGATAAAATCTCATGGATATCTATTAAATCAACAAGCTAATCAATACTTGGCAAAATAAAGTCATACTTTAGATAAGCAAGGTTGAGGTCATGGTAGTCAAAGAAAATTTAGATTCCCCTATTACTTTTATAATAGGTAGAATGTTAGAAACCCATTATAGGTAGTCAATTGGTTGGATGAAGTTAATGGAGAGGAGGTGTTGGAGCTCATCCTTGACAAGGAGAGCAATATGATGATGCATTTTGTGAAGCTTTTACTTAGCTAGCTTATCATCATGATAAGTGACAATGTTATGGGTTATGATTGAGGGGTCAACACCAGGCATGTATTTGTAGGACCAAGAAAAAGCCTTAATATGGTTATTGATAAATGTGGTTTAGTTGGTTTGTTTATAAGAATCTAAAGATTGGCCTATTTTAAGAATATGGGGGTTGTCATGAGAAGGCAACTTAATGTCAATGGTTAATTCATTTAAGATAACTTGTGTCTTAGAAGGGATTGATCATTTGATGTAAGAATCATTATCATCTATATAAGTAATAATATCATCATCAATTGCATAAGAGATGTTGTTAATTATGGGAGAATCCTCATTGATCATGTGAGGATGTATGAGAGGAAAGGACCATGTTTCCCTACCCTGGTGATGGGTAAGGGGGTCCAAGTGAATCACATTTATTGAATAAACAAATTAGGAGGTATAGATACATCTAATTTAGTGGGTGATGGTGGAGAAGAGGAGTTGGAAGGAGATATAATTTATTCAATGATTGGAATAGAAGAATCACTAATGGATTGAGCTGGGTCAACATAACCAATGTCATGCCCTTTTTTAGCATTATCAATGGTTTGATAGGTAGGGTATTGAATAGATGTCTGAGCAACTTGCTCATAACATCCTAGGCCAAAACCTTTCCAGGAAAACTTATAGAAATAAGTATGCAAAAATCTAGGCTTTCTTAAGAAGGAAAAGTTGCAGTTAAACTTTTGGGCTGAAGAGGGTGAATTACCCATGATAAGAGATTGATCAATTCCCCCATATGTGAAGTTGGTTTTAAGATGGGGTAGACCATACAGGAACATCATACCAATACAAGGATCATATTTAGCACTCATGTGAGGTTTTCCATACTCTTGAGGGGTATGGAACATGTTGAGAGTTAACAAATGATACTCACCAAGTGATAATCACTTGAAGGTTTCATCCATGGGTTCCTTGTCGAGAACCTATGTAGTTGGTATAGGTGTGTCTGGGGTAGTAGAACTTGTGGAGGTTTCAGAAGTGGGTTATGGAGGTGATTATGTTTTCAAAGGAATACAAACCTAATTTAGGCTATAGGTCATGTTACATGTCTTGAATGGAGGTGGGTTAATGGGAATGAGATGAACTTGACCATTGTATTCAAACATAACACAATGATGCAATGTGGAAGATAGACGCGCCATAGCATGTATCAATGGTCACCTGAGAATTATGTTTTATTAGAATTCACCCTCTAAAATATAAAATAACTCATTAAGGGTATGAGGACCCACATAGATGTTTAAGACCATGGTGCCAATAATTGTAGTAGTAGAGTCATTAAAAGAATGTAACACTGCATTCATTTGTGACAAACAATTATTAGGGAGTGATAATTGCTTATAATCATGGGTTAAAATGATGTTGATGATGGCTCCCCCATAAATAATAGCTCTCTTAACATGAGTTTGATCAATGTAGGAAATGATAAAGAGGGTAGTATCTTGAGCTTCAGGATGTTGAGAGAGGATCTTTGAATCCCAAGAGGAGATCATAGAAATAATATTGAGATAATTGATAAAGGATATATGGGGTTGAGGGCCTACAAGTTTAACATAAACCACTTGTAAGACACTAATGAGAGCCTATATATGTTGGGATAAGTTTTGAATTAACTCATATAGAGACATCTTCACTGAGCATTGGTGAAGTTGCTTCACCATGGAGTTTTTGATAACTCCCAATGATGACATCAAATATGCACTTCTTTGGATTGAGGCATATTTTATATTGAAGAAGGTGAGTGAAAATTATTTTAAGGACCCCTAAGTGATCTTGATGATGTTTAGATTTCCTGAGTAGGTCATTGATATAATCCTCCATAATTGTGTGTAAGAAGTCATGGAAGATATAAGTCATGGCACGCTGATAGGTAGCACCAACATTTTTTAGTCGAAAGGGCATAACTCGATAACAGAATCTTCCCCATGGGGTGATAAAGGTTGTTTTGTGTTGATCCTCAAGGCTAACTAGGATTTGATTTTATCCTAAGAATCTATCCATAAGTGATAAAATCTCATGGATATCTATTAAATCAACAAGCTAATCAATACTTGGCAAAATAAAGTCATACTTTAGATAAGCAAGGTTGAGGTCATGGTAGTCAAAGAAAATTTAGATTCCCCTATTACTTTTATAATAGGTAGAATGTTAGAAACCCATTATTTTGGGACACCCAAGATGGAAATATTGGGATTTGAAGAGGGGATATCCTTTGTAAAGGGATGAAACCAAGGAGTAGAGACCTTTTCCTTTACTTTGTCTTTCTAATTTTATGATCATTTAGTCACTTGATCATGTTAATCTAAAATACAAGTGAAGGAGGTGATAGAGTAGGTATAATAACATCTTTGGGTTTAATATGAAAGGGGGTTTTATGAGGCATTATAGATGCTGAGAGTTGGATGTTACGAGTTTCAACTAATTTAACACCCAAGAGAGTATAAAAATGGTGATGAATGATTATTTTGCGATCTTTATAGCTGTTAGTATCATGTCCTGAAGAACTATGATATAAACAAACTTACGAATCATTTAACCATAATGGTTTTGGTCAAAAAGGATCAAATGGTTTGATGGGGGGAAGAGTTATTATTGATTCTTGAAATAACTAGCATAGATAGAATACTGTAGAGCCTTGAAATAGGTTAACATGCATTGTTATAGGTGGAGTGGACACCTTTTTGAGTTTGGTGGTGATGGGTGTAGTCTTGTGTATCATAATTTTATGTGGTGGTGAACCCACATGTTTCACTTCCACATTTTTAATTTTGGGTAGGAAGGTGCTAGATGTTGAAGGTTTGTGAGGTGGTAATGGAAATAATGGAGGTAATGTCACTTTATGTTTTACATGTGTTGGTAACACTCCCACTAAGGTAGAGGGATGTGGACCGAAAATGGATGCTAAGGTTGAAGGTGGAAGAAATGTAGATCAATGAGGTTTTGTGATTTTACCTTTCTATTTTGGTTTAGGGACAGAGACACCACCTTGATTTTGAGGGATTAAATATAAATTCATATATGGATGAACTAGATTAGAAATTGGTTGTTTGCTTAAATATCTTATCTATTTCAATGTGGTAGACACAAGTGAGGTGGGGGGCTTTGAAGTAGAAGAGGAGGCTTTTAAAAGCTTAGGTGAAGTAACGCACACCTTATCAAAAAATATAGGATAAATGGCTTTGAGATGGTTAGTAGTGAAGTGAGATACTCTCTATGTTGGATAGGGAATTTTAAGGTGATCTTAAAATGCCGCTTGATCTAATTTCTTAGAATCAAGGATTTTAAGATTTTCCACTAAACATTAAAATGGTTTAGATGTCATTGGAGTTGTTTCAACTAATTTGTCTTTGGATGATTGAGAGAGAGGAGATTTATTTGCCTCTGATATTCCATCCAAATATGGTAAAGAGTCAAAATAGGGTCATCTTCTTCAGTAATAGATAAGTATGTTACTCTACAGTAGGTGGAGAATGAGGAGATGAGGGCTCCTCAAGGGTATAAAGAAATGGTATGATTATTTCTTCAACATGTGGATGAGGAGCAGACAAGGTAAGATCCTCCATGGGTAAGAGGAATGGGAAGATGGTTTGGTTTTGGGGTGGTTCAATTGTTTCTTCATCAAATTTTAAATTGGAGAAATACAACTCATCTATTTGTGAAAGATGAGTGGATGAGTCACTTTCTTCTATGGGTTGAAGAGGAAGTAACAAAGGATTTCTCTCACTATTTTTTTGAGGGGTAGGAGAAGTATGATCTCCATTTTTTAAAAGTGTAGGTGAGGTAAGTGCAAAGGAAATTTGTGACTCCTTATGGGATAATGGGAGTGGTAAAGGTTGATCTTCCTCACGTGGAAGTAGAAAAGGAGAAATAGGTTCTTCTACTGAAAGAGGATGTGGAGTCAAACCAACTTCTACCATTTGTGGGGTAGGAGTATGTAAAATAGGCAACTCCTATTGTGGCAATGTTTGGGTTAAGGGAAATATCACATTGAATGTATGAATCTTATAATCCAAAGAAGTTTGAGGAGAAGTGTGGATTATGTTTTGGTTGGGCACGTGATTAGGGAAGGGTTATTTGAATATGTCCATATTCTAGTTTGGGGGAGCATTTAGATTATCTAAAATTAGATCACCCCTATCTAGCATATTTTGGACAATATTATTAAGAGTTCTATGATCATTGATGTTGTTGCCTTTGGCACGATGATAGTTTCAAAAATCATCCTCTTTGAACCACGTATGAATGGGTCAAGAAAAACCAAATTAGATTGGAGGTTTGATGGTAGGAAGATTGATAAACCCTTGGTTGAGTAGCTTTCCTAAAATGGAGGTGTATGACTCCCCAATAAGAGTATATTGTTGTTGCTCATACCATTGTTAAAAGAACCTTGTTGGGTTGATTGGGTTTGATTGTGTTGTGGGTTGAGTCATGCTTGTAGAAGAAGTAGATTTCACAACCATAGCATTTGCATACCCTTTAGATTTTTGATATGGATAGGAATTTTTAGATGAATAAGGATCATTTTCTTTATAATTAGAATTTTTACTACACAATTTGATCCTATCCTCATCTATGGCCTAGATTTCAAGCTTTTGTGCCATTATGAAAGCTTCATCAAATGTGCAAAAGGTTTTTACCTAGAGTGTCGATGAAATATGTTTTTCACATACTATAGAGAAGAGCTCAATGAGCTCAGGTTGAGGAAGGGTGAAGAAGAGTTAGTTTATGATACCTCTCCAAGGAGCAACAAAATTGGCAATAGCTTTGTCATCAAATTGCTGAATAGAATAAAGGTATGTTATGTAAACCTTTTTAGAGATATTAATGGAGAAGTGATCAAGAAAAAGTTGTGCAAGTTGAGTGAAGGAGAATAGTGAATGGCACGTGATGAAACTTTACCAATCTAAAGCATATTTTGAAAGAGACATGGTGAATGTTTAAAGTAACAGTGCATCATCATGTCATATTAAATAACAAGCATGTCAAAATCCTCACAAGTGTTTTTGTGGGTCCTCTTTGCTCTAGAAAAGGGAAAATTTTATGAGTTCCTATTGGTTTCGGTATGGATGAATTGGTATAGAGGGGTGAATGGGTTCATTATAGATATGATCATAAAATAGAGTATTATTTGATCTAGATACAAATGTCTCAAGGTTGTTCATTTTATCCATGAACATTTTGATGAGGTTGAAAGGAGTATTTTTTTGACAAATACCTCGTAAGTTTTAAGGAAGAGAATAAGAAGTTGAATCCATGTATGACACTACTTATTATGGTTGTGTTGACACAACATAAGGATAGTGAGTCATAGGTTGAGGCATAGAAAGAAATGGGGCTTGCCCAGCTAAAGTAAGGTAAATGGTTTTATTTGTGGTAGTGGGTTGAGTGGAAGGCATATGTTCACTTTGTGAGGGGTTACGGGAGATTCAAGTGTTAATAGGAGCAAGAGTTGATGGGGTGGGTACTGCCATGTTTCGAAATGGGGTTGAAATAGATTGTACCCCTTGTGCTTTTGAAGGTAAGCAAGTTATGATAGGGTGGAGGTTGTATTGAATGATGGGTGGTGGTGCACTTATAATATCATGCACAATTAGGCTATTGGTTGATTTCATGGTTTGGGTAACCATGGAATGTCTAGCCAAAACTAAATTTGATATCATCAATTATGTTGGCATTCCAAGGAGTGGGTTACCTAAAGAGGTTTGAGTTTGGCTTGTAGTAAAGTAATACTAGAGGTGATTTACATTAAAAATAATAAATTGAGTGAATCTTGATTGCTTGCAACTACAATGGGAATTTGATTGGGCCTAGGCATTCTTTCCATATCTTGTTCCATTGTGGATTAGGAAACAGAAGGGGAAGGTGGAAGTGGTTGATGGCTTACATAATCAACAAGTGTCTTTTATAGGATTCATGTTAAAACCATGAAAAAGAACACACTAATGTTCTAAATACAATATGTTAAGGTTGGGTTGAATGTGAATGAGGTTCAAAAAAAGTTTAAAAGGATGTGTGAAATTTTTGTTCAAGTTAGACTATAAATTTAAAAATTTACACATTCATCGATGTCGGTCACTTATGATTGATTTCAGTTGGGGAAGCTACCAATATAGGTTATATATAGCTAATGGCAGTCACAATGGAAGTCTACAAAGTGTGAAAAATGAGTTTTTAGGATTCAGAGAGTGAAATCAAGGTGTTTGAAAGGTCTTAGAGAATCTTTATGAGATTGATAAATAGTGAGGAGGTCTAATTTTTAGAGATTATTTGACTTTTGTATTTATAAAATTTGATTTGATCTCATTAATAAGAAAATAATCATCCTCAAAGACTCAAAAATACAAAGAAATGGAAAATAACATGTAGCCATTAATATTAACTACTAGAGATTAAATTTTGTCATGTTGGCTTATACTTAATCAAAGAATGAGAAGAAGAATTGGATATTGTAGGTACTAAAAAGTAGTCTAAGTATAGTTTCAGGCAAATTTTGGTTTTCAAAAAGTATTTTTGTTAGACTAGGTATGTAGCCTATGCTAAGAACTTTCTCTCCCCACTTCATGAGCCTAAAGCTGAGCCAGGTCACTTAACCAAAATATACAATTTGCCTAGAGTTTACATTTTGCTAGAGATAGAGTGGGCTCTTCCCTTGGTAATGACATCCAATTAGAATAATTGGGTAAGGTAAGGTGATCCAATAAGTGATGAAGTCCTAATGCACCTTATCTAAGGTATGTTAAAATGATTATTTTGTGTTTATGGTTTGAAGGTTTAATATTTGTGACCTATGATTCATTCATAATGATTTAAATAACTAGATGTGTTAATTATGCAACATATAGGGAATGAAATGCCATATATTTTAAAGCCAAATTGAAATTATGTTAATTTAGATGAAAACAAAGATGAATAGGAAAAGAGGATGATTTTCACTATCCTATCTGTGCATGCAGAAGAAAAGAATTCTTTTTTAACTTGCAAAATATATTGATTTTATTTTGTGAAGCAAAAAGAATGATAGAGAGAGAAGATTTCAATTTACTACTTCTAAAATAAGAAAATTAATAAAACTACATTTTCCTTTATTTTTTTCCTTTTTCTAAGCAATAAGAGGAGAGAGAATGTGTAATAAATAATAAATTCACTACTGTGTACTTAATTAAACACTTAAAAAGCATACAATTAACCCAAGGAAAACTCTAGGGGTCCCTCCAGGCATGCTAGAAATGTTTCAATTATATTTTATTAAATTTAAGAAGTGAGAAATAAAGAAAGAAAGGTTAGGGATTTGTGATTATATGTACCTAGATTGGTGTGCACCATATCTAGATGAATTCATGAACTCTTTGGTTAGGGAGGATCACCTAAAAGTAAGAACACATTACCATAAAATATTTGTTAGTAGGTTGGTGAGTGGGCTACCAAGCAACTTGCTTGTTCTAGGAAGTGACAAACTTCCCAAGGGATGACAATCCACTATTTAATATAAAGATTAAAAATGAAATGTTAAAATAAAAGAGAGAGAGAGGGGGGGGGAGAGTTTCAGGTACCTTTTCTATAACTTGTGTGTAGAGTTAGTATCATAGAGAAAGCAAACTACAATTTTGGTTTGTTAGAGGACTATTCAGGCTAGTTTAGGGTTATTTGGGTAAAAGGGTAGTCACCAATGTTGGTAGGGTAGTCGATATCAATAGTGGAAATGTGACCAACATCAATAGGATAACTAATGTCAGTAGGGGAAATGGAGTAAAAAATTCATAGAAGGCTTTCCTGAGTATAGGGAAGGATATTTGATAGGTTAATGGGGTTGGAAAAGAGTCATATGAGGGTTTAAAGAGATGGTAGGAAGTCTGGGTGAGGAGTTTGGTTTGGTTAAGGCAGAGGTATGGAGATGGAGTTTTATAACTCCTCCTCGAGGATGGATGGGACTTGTGTAAATACTAATTAGAAACAATTAAAATTCAAAGAATATAGGGATGCTTAAATGATATAAGCACCTAAAGAAATACTCTTGATAAAGCTTTGGTAATGTGATTGACTAAATAGAGATGAGTGTATTCAACTTGTTCACCATAGTTTGAGCTCTTTGCACAATAGATTAATTCTAATTCAAGATTTGACTAGTATAGAGAAGATATGAGCCTGGTTATAGTGGATAATCACCAAAATCTTGTTAAGAGTGATTTGAATATCTTAAATGAGTTTTTGCTTCAGAGAGAGAATATTCGTAGTGATACAAAATGGGTTTAAAACATTGCTTAAGTAACTGACATCGGTGATCATACCACCATCAGTCTCAAGTTGATAGATGTCAGTCAAGGGTTGATCAACATTGATGGCATAAGAATAGGTTAAAAGTGTTATTTTTATCTCCCTTCTTACATTTATTCATGTGAAGTGTGATACCCATTAAGAAATGGTTAATATGTGAGGTTGGGTATAAGGTAATTTGTTAGAAATTGGTTTATAGGGTAAGAATTAGTTATTTGTGGGAGACCAAGTCTATCGGTGACTCATAGGGGGAGAATTGGTCTTGGGGCAAGGTGGATAGGCAAGGTGGCACAAGGAATATTTAATTAATACTAATTAATTAATTAAATATGTGGGTTAAATGCATGAGTTAGGAAGACTTATTACAAATGGGGCTTAAGGGGATTTTGACACAACATGTTATACACTTGTGTAATATAATTTTGGTGTCTACATTTACCTGATTTTGTCTTGGTAAGTTGTGCTAAAAAGTTTCAAAAAAAGGAAATTTGAGTGGTCTAGGCATGCGGTGTGATATCCTCCCCCTCAAAATGGGAACTGATTGGAAAAAAACCAAAATTAGTGACCAATTTGACAAGGAGTAAATGAGATTAGTTGTTTGTGGGTTAGTAGTGTAGAGATAATGTCATGGTCAAATTACTAAAAGTTTGTGTTGACAAGGTGAAAATAGGTGTGGTCATTGAGGATTTTGGTTAAAGTTACCAAGGCATTGCTTGTTAGTGATAGCTAAGAAGGTAGGATCAACTAAAACTATAGCTTCAATCATCAAATGTGTTCTAGGTATCTAAGGTAGGAAGTGCCCCTAAAAACATAATAGGTCACAGGTGATAGGACTAGTTAGTGGTGATAACAATCAACTTATAGTCATACATGTAAGGTATTTTCAATGTGTACTCGATAAAATGAATGATCAAGACACCAAACTTAGATGTAATGAATGGGTGCATAATGAAACATGTGTTTTGGTAATAGTTGGCATGAGTGGAGATGAAAATGATCCCCATGATCAAGTTTGTAAAGGTAGTGTGTGTGTAAGGTTACCTTATAATGAATAAGGGACTATAAAAAGTTATTTTCAAGCATTAAAATACTATTACATCATACCGATGTCGATGGTTAAGCAGTTAAAATTAGTGGCATAGGGCAAAAATAGGTAAAAAATGTGGCTAACCAAACTTGATGTTGGTGACCATCCACCAATGCTAGTTATGGCCTTTTTACTAATATCAGTGGCAAAGGCACCAATGTCTACGTGTTGTGAAATGATATTGATAATCTAGGCATCGATGTCATTTGGTAAGTGACTAACATCGGTAGCCTTGTTAAAGTAAAAAATGTAAAAATGAGGAGAAAAATAGTTGAAAATATTTGAGGTCTTAGGGAATAGGCAAATTGTGTAGCATAAAGTAGATTTAGCTTAGTTGAATAGTGAGATATTGGCCAAAAATCCTAGTTTAAGAGAGATAGGTCATAATGCCTTGGGTAAAAAGGGATAGGTTGGATAGTTAGGCGTGTAGATGGTAAAGCTAGCCCTAAAAGACCCCATGTCTACTGAGTGCTACCTACATAGCCCAAAAGGGCCTCAGGCCAATGTAGTTCACCCATGGGATAGGTAAAATGGTTAAGGTAGTGGTTATAAAGGTCTATTGATTAATTTTATGTGTTTATGGTTTTAGGTGAGGCATGAGTTGACCTTGAGAGACTATCTTCTGATAATCCTGACTAGGATCAGGAGAGATGGGTCAATGGATGAGTGGGACCACATGGATGTAGTTGATCTTGGTAGATTTTAGTGGTATTATTAGGTCACTCAAGATGTTAGATTGATGATCACATTGATTGAGAGGTGGGATCATACCACCAATACCTTTCACCTATCGACTAGTGAGATGATAGTCAAACAAAAGGATGTATACGAGATCCTTAGATTACCATTATAGGGTGAGCATATTTTTTCATACATAAGCGAGGATCATGACATCTATATGGTGTCATTCTCGAGTGAGCATGTGAGTGAGGTTAAATATCATTCAACATCATTCACTTATGAGCCTCTATTTGTGGTGGATGAGGAGGAACATCATCTTAGCATCCTGATTATGATCGACATCATGGTGTATGCATTACTAGACATAGATGGTGGCATATTTTTTATCACCTTGATAGGGGTCCTAGCTTAGATGATAGAGAAAAGAATAAATTTTGCATGGTGGCCTATATACTTGGCTCAGTAGTATAGAGAGTTATGGGGTTTACATCTACATAGATTCTATAATTTATGTGTTGGGAACCTACTACATTATTGGGCATATGATCACATCATAATTACATGACCACTGAGACTACCATCCATGATTATAGTGGGATTTAGATTCAAGTCCAAATCATTATGAGAGGTCATGGCACAGACACATGTTGATGGCATTATGTGGGATGTCATGCACTATAGAGGGCTATTAGATGGCTTTAGTCTAGGAGATATTATCTGGCACCCCTATTTGATGTATCTAGTTTTCATTTTTTTAAGGGAGAGCTCATTGGGATACATTGCACACTATGGGTCAGAGGTAAGAGAGCATGGGAGTTTAAGATGATACCTATGGAATAGGTTAGGATATAGACCAACCTTGTGTAGGATGTTCCACCTACTTTCCCTCGATAAAGGCATGATGACATCAATGCACCACTCCCTTTGTCATTGGAGATAGATGGACCTAATTTTAAGGAGGTTCCAGTAGGCATAGATGTGGATGATGATAGATGCATTAGGGCATACCAGGCATGGTGGTAGGACTACACCCCATTATACCAGTTAGGAGGCCATCTCCATAGCTGCAATGTTTAGCACATGAGAGAGATGTTACTTTACAAGCCAGAGACATCACCATATAAGAGAGGAATATAGCTATGTAGGCTAGGGATTCCATGATTTAGGATAGAGATGTGGCATTATAGGTCAGAGATGTTACTATTCAGGTGAGAGATGCAACCATGCAGGCTAGAGATGTTATAGTTCTAGAGAGGGATACAAAATTATATGCCAGAGACATGGCCATACAAGAGAGAAATGTTGTAGTCTTTTCATAGGATTCATCATAGGTAGAGTTCCTAGGGTTATATGGTTAGGTGGGCCATCTTAAGATATAGGTGGCTAGTCTATAGGGATGAGTGACCTCATTGATAGTAGAGAGAGATTAGTTGAGGTTAACCACATGGGCATTGGTAGTTTCTCCTCCTCATCCTCCACATGTAGTAGTATAGGTAATAGGATAGGAAGGTGCCATGGGTCCTCCATAGACTATATCTCTTATGAGATATAATAATGTAATGGATGAGATTGCATAGTGTAAGAGGGAGATCTATGAGCTTTCATAGATTCCAAAATTTATAGAGTTTAGTGAGTAGGAGTGGTCAGCGACATAGACGTCAGGTTCTAGTGTGTGGAGATGGAGATAAGGAGAGGGCGGTGTTGACACCACCTCATTCACATTCACCATGGTTTTGAGGAGGCTATGTTGATCTTGATTTTGAGAGATATTTTTGTATTTATTCATTTTTGTATATATACTAGCCTATGAGCTGATGATGTGAGATGTATATGAGAGAGAGATGAGAGATGTTGATATTTTTATATGATGTATATTGATTCAACACACACACATATATATCTATCTCTATGTGTGTGTGTGTGTGTGTGTGTGTGTGTGTGTGTGTGTGTGTGTGTGTGTGTGTGTGTGTGTGTGTGTGTGTGAGAGAGAGAGAGAGAGAGAGAGTGTGTATGCATATATGTGTATGTATATGTTTGTGTGTGTGTGTGTATATATATATGTATATGTGTATGTATATGTATATGTGTCTGTATATGTATGTATACACACACACACACACACACACACACACATATATATATTTGTGTGTGTCTATAAATATATATATATATATATCTGTGTGTGTGTGTGTGTGTGTATGTGTATATATATGTGTACGTATATGTGTATGTATATGTATATGTGTATGTATATGTATATATATGTATATGTATATATGTGTGTGTGTGGATATATATATGTATATATATATATATATATATATATATGTATGTATGTATGTATATATATGTATGTGTGTATATATATATGTATATATATATATATGTATTTATATGTATAAATATACATATATACATATATATATATATGCATATGTTTATATATATCTATATATGCATATATATATATATATATATATATATATGTATGTATGTATGTATGTATGTATATATTTATGTATGTATCTCTATATATAGAGATATATGTATTTGTATATGCATGCACACACACACACACACATATGATGCAAAGTTTTAATTGATGTGATGATGATGTAAATGTTATTTTCATGTATATGTTTATGGTCTTGGATGAATGTTTATGATATTGATATAATGATGATGTTGGTTTACTAGCATTTCCATGTATGTGATGTCATATGCATAGTAGATGAGATTTTAATGTTTAGCTTTCCCGTATGTGATGGTATATGGATAAAATGAAATGGTTCTATTTATGAGATAAAGGTTTATCACTTTTGATTTGTGAAATGGTATATGATTTTTTAATTTATATTTTTTGCATGCTACATATGTGATGGTTTATACTAAAAATAGATATTTTGGTCATGGTTTATTTCCTATGGATTGGTATTTAGGAAATTGTGGCTCAGGTGCATTCTTAATATCTACCATATATGTGATTGGTTTTGTACTGAAAATGAGTAGGTTGGTCTTGGTCTCTCTCTTATGTATTGGTTTTTAGGAAAATTATGGTTAAGATGCATTTTTAGTACCTTCGATATATGTGATTGGGTGTATACTAAAAATATGTTTGTTTGGTTTATACACTTTCCACATGTGATGGTGTATGCATAAGTGATGGTTCTAGGCATTGTGAAACTATTACTATTTATTGTCAATTAGGAAAATGGTGGTCATGTTGCATTTTTAGCATTGTCCCATATATGTGATGGTATATACTATAAATGATTGTTTTTAGGCATTGGTTTTGGGATAGGTGTAGGATTTAGATGTTACTATGTTTATGAGTTGACATGGTGTGTTATTCTATTAGAAAATGTATCTAGAGAATAAAAGTCAACATGTTAAGTTAAAGGTAAAGAGAGAGACAAGGTGCTCATTATTAACACAAACTAGAATAATAATGTAAATAGGCTCTAAAGTTTAAACTTTTTTATGCCTTGCATTAGTTGACCATTTATTAGTTAGAAAATTATGGTGATCTCATTGTGTTAAGTAAGCTCAAAGTCCCTTGAAAATGTGTTATGGTGGGAAAGAAGGCCTAAAATGGAATAGGAGTAGTTAGGAAGCATAACCTTTAGATTAATAATGGTATGCCCTATTTGTGGGTTGCCCGAGAGTGACTATAGATAAGTCCATGACATAAAGTTATTGTGTTGCTTTTCTCTTTTTTCTTTGTTTTTGATTTTATTGTGTAAGTTGATTAATGCAAGAAGATCACAATGGGATGAATTCGATTAATAGGGAAGCTTATAAATCATATTTTCCTTTGATATTAGTTTTTTTTTTTTTTACTTATCCATCTTTCAAGGGTATGGTCTAGTCTTTTTTTATTTTGCTATTTTTTAATAGTTGTCCTTTAAGAGAGTAGTCTAATTTTTAAAGATCTAGGCATGATTTGGAATAGTTGATGTATCCCATATTATTTTCATTTTATTTTTCTTCTTTTTTTTTTGAGTCTTTTTGTTACTTTAGTCATGGACAAGTCTATATAGGCTTATAGGTTTTCCACATTTTGGGACAAAACAAAAAGACATCACAGGTTAACTAAATGTGGAGGAATAAGGATAAGGTGAAATTAATTTGAATATAGTGGGTTTGTTCAAGGGATGAGCTTAAGTTAAACACAAGGTAAAGTGTCACTTAATTAACAAAAGAATGGTCATAAATGCAATGCATTGATAGGTTCAAGTTCTTGTCATCCTCCAAGAAAAGATAAGCGATAAGCTCTAGAGCTATATTTATGAGTTATAATGTAGGGTCATAGCCAATTGGGAATAAAATTTCCCCATTTTCTCTTTTCCAAATTAGTCACATGATGATTTTCTTTTAAGATGATATCTTTAATTTTGAAAGCATGCTCTTTAAAGTTTTTGTCATAGGCACATTTGATACACTCTTGGTAGATGTGGAAATGGTTAAGTACTATGAGATGGCATTGATCAATCAACTCAAGCTGAGCCAAAATTTCTTGGTGAAAATCATCATTTGTTAGAATGTCTTGTAGTGAAATCCTAAGAGAAGGAATTTGGACTTTAAGGGGCAAAACAACTTCCATCCCATAGACTAAGGTGAAAGGTGTAGCTCCCTTAGAAGTGCAAATGCTAGTATGGTAAGCCCATAAACCATAGGAGATGTGAGTGTGTTAATCCTTACTAGTATCATTAACCAATTTCATAAGGATTTTGGTCAATGTTTTGTTATAGGCTTTAGTTTGCCCATTGGCTTGTGGGAAATAGGGTGAAGAGAAGCTGAGTTTGATACCAGAGGCATCACAATGTTGTTGGACAGTCTTGTTTTTGAAAGACTTACCATTTTCAGTTATGATTTTGTAAGGTACACCAAAATATCATATTATATGATGGTTGATAAATTCAATGATTTCATCAGCCTTAGTGGATATGAGAGGAGTGGCCTCAACCCACCTAGTGAAGTATTCTATTGTTGTTATGATTGATCAGTGGTGAAGAGAAGAATGGGGGTTAATACCACCAATTAAGTCTAAACCCAATTGAGAGAGGGCAAAAATTCATTAGTGACTTGTAAGGCATGACTAGGACCATTAAATAGGTTGGCATGTTATTGACATTTGAGACAACATCTAACATAGTCAGTACAATCATGAGAGAGTGTTGGCCAATAATAGCCAAGTTGAAGGAGATGTTTTGAAATTATGTGATCATTAAAATGAACACCATAAATCCCATCATGAACCTCCTTAATAGTAAAGGGAATCTCTTTACTATGGAGACATTAAAGGAGGAGACCATCAAAACCCCATTTGTAGAGAAGTCTCCCTAACATAGTGTGATGTGTAGTATGCTTTATGAATGCATGCCACACATTGTGGGAGAGGTTGAGGGGAGTAATAGAGTAAGTGAGGTAATCTATGAGTTGATTATACCACAAGTCATGTGGATCATTAGTGATATTCCCCATAAAGAGGATGTTGGAAGAAATGTAAGAAGGCAAACTTAGGTGATGTATAGTGACGTAGATTTTGGAATAAGAGTAGGAATAGGGTATTTGGGAGGCTAAAGAAGCCATTGTGTCTATAAAATTATTGGTTGAGGAAGGAATGATCAAAAAAGGTAATGGTTAAATTATTCTAATAAGATATCTACATGATGATTGTACCATTGTAGAGTCTCATTCTTAAATAGATAAGAACCATTGACCTAGTTGATGACTAATTGTGAGCCACTAAAAATGGTTATGGATTTGATTCCTAAGAAGATAACCATTTGAATCCCTATAATTAAGGCTTCATATTTAGCCATGTTATTGGTGTAGTCAAAGTCTAGTTTAAATGATAAACACATTGACTCACCATCAAGAGGGATGAGGATAACCCCTACTCCCCCACCATTTTGACATTTATACTAAACAAAGAACATCATTTTATAGGTGATATTATTGGTAGAAAGTGTGGCAATATAATCATTAAGGAATTCAATATTTGAGGGTTAGATATGGAGAAGAGGAGTGATAGCTAGTTGGTCAGTGATGGCTTACCCTTTGATGGAGTTTTCTTGGATGAATTCTAAATCTAATTCAACTAGAATCATAAGCCACCAAGCAATGCATTAGTTGTGTTAAGGTTTAGTGTGCATGTATTTTAGAGTGTCATTGTGGGTGATGACATAACTCTTGTGGTTAAGGAGGTGATTTCAAAGTTTAGAAGCTACAAATACAAAGCAAGGACAACTTCTTCTCAATATGAGTGTAGTATGTTTCATAGTCAATAAGAGTTCAACTTATGTAATATACTACTTGCTCATGATGGTGGTCATCACTATGTGCTATCATAGCTCCTAAAGAATGGTTGGTTAAATAGATATAAAGATAGAAGGGTTGGTCCTCTCTAGGTGGAATAAGGATGGGTAGATAAAGGAGATATCATTTGAATTCATCAAAGGCTTCCTCAAAAAATTTATCCCAATGGAAAGGAATTTCTTTTTTGAGAAGATGGTGAAAAGGTTGACAATGATCTGATAGCTGAGAGATAAAGTGATGAATCGATTGGAGTTTAGCTTAGAGGATGTGGAGTTATTTGAGTGTGACTAGTGGAGGCATTTTGAGGATTGCCCAAACCTTAGCAGGGTCAACTTAAATACCTAAAAGAGAGATGATAAAGCCCAAGAGTTTTCTTGAAAGAACACCAAAGATGCACTTCTTTGGACTGAGTCAAAACTTATACTAAAGAAGGTGATTGAAAATGATGTTAAGTACCCCCATGTGATCCCAACAAAGTTTAGATTTCTTGAGTAGGTCATCAACATAATCCTCCATAATTATGTGTAAGAGGTCATGGAAGATATAAGTCATGGCATGCTGATAGGTAATACCAGTGTTTTTTAGTCTAAGGAGCATAACCTGATAACAAACATTTCCCCATGGGGTGATAAAGTTTGTTTTGTGTTGATCCTTAGGGGAAATTAGGATTTGATTGTATCTTGAGAATTCATCCATAAGTGATAACATCTCATGGCTAGCTGTTAAATCAACAAGCTGGTCAATACTTGGCAAAGTAAAGTCATCCTTTAAACAAGTAAGGTTTAGGTTAGGGTAGTCAATACAAATTCAAATGCCCCCTATTGATTTTAGAATAGGTACAATGTTAGTAACCCATTGCAGGTATTTAATAAGTTGGATGAAGTTAGAGGAGAGGATGCACTAGAGCTCATCCTTGACAAAGAGAGCAATACAAGGATGCATTTTTCAAAGCTTTTGCCTAATTGGTTTAGCATCTCAATTAGTGAAAATGTTATGGGTTACAATTAAGGGGTTAATACCAAACATGTCTTTGTAGGACCAAGCAAAATCCTTACTATGGTCATAGAGGAATGTGGTGTAGTCAGTTTATTTGGAAGAACATAGAGATTGGCCTATTTTAAGAATATGAGGGTCATCATGAGAAGGCAAGTTAATTTTGATGGTTGATTCATTTAACATAACTTAAGTCTCAGAAGGGAGCAATAATTTGATGTAAGAATCATCGTCACCCATATAGGTAAGAATTTCATCATCAGTTGCACAAGAGATGGTGTTAATTGTGTGATGATTCTCATCGATCATGTGAGGATGTATGAGAGGAAGGGAACATGTTTCCCTACCCTAGCAATGGTTAAAGGGGCGTAAGTGAATGACATGTATTGAAGAAAAAAAATTTAGGAGGTATAGATACCTCCAATTCAGTGGGTGATGGTGGAGAAGAGGAGTTGGAAGGAGATACAAGTTGTTTAATGATGGGAATAGAAGAAGTATTAATGGATTGAGTTGGGTTAACATAAAAAATGCCATGCCTTTATTTTGCATTATCAATGCTTTGATGGGTAGGGTATTGAGTAGATGTCTAAGCACCTTGATCTTAATGTCCTAGGTTGAAAACTTTCCAAGCACAACTATAGATATAAGTATGTGCAAAGCTAGGCTTGCTTAAGAAGTAAAAGTCATAGTTAAACTTTTAGGGTGAAGAGGATGAAGTACCCACAATAAGATATTGATCAATTCCCACATATGTGAAGTTAGTTTTGAGATGGGTGGACCATATGTGATGATCATACCAATACAAGGATTGTATTTGACACTCCTATGAGGTTTTCCATACTCTTAAGGGGTATGGAACATCAAGAGTTAACAAATGATATTCACCAAGTGATAATCACTTGAAGGTTTCCTCCTTGGGTTCCTTGTCAAGAACCTATTTAGTTGGCATAGATGTGTCTGGGATAGCAGAACTTGTGGAGGCTTCAAAAGTGGGTTGTGGAGGTGATGATGTGTTGAAAGGAATAAGAACATCATTTGGGCTATAGGTCATGTTACATGTCTTTAATGGAGGTGAGTTGGTGGGAATGACATGAACTTGACCATTGTATTCAAACTTAACAAAATGATGTAATGTGTAATGTACACATGCCATAACACATATTCATGGTCACTCAAGAAGTATGTTGTATTGGAATTCTCCCTATATAACAGAACATAACTCACGAAGGGTATGAGCACCCACATAGATGTGTAATACCATGGTGCCAATAGTTGTAGCAATAGATTCATTAAAATAATGTAACACTACATCTATCTATGAAAAACAATTATTAGGGAGTGATAATTACTTATAAGCATGGGTTGAAATGATGTTGATGCTAGCTCCCCCATTGATCATAACTCTCTTGACATGAATTTTATCAATGTAGGTAGTGATAAAGAGGGTAGAATCCTGATATTTAGGATGCTAAGAGGGGATCTCTAAATCATGAAAGGATATCATAAAAATTGTGTTGAGAGAATTGATGAAGGTTGTAAGTGGTTTAGGGTCTTCAAGTTGAACTTTAACCAATTGTAAGACACTAATGAGAGCATGTCGATGTTGGTATGAATTTTGAATTAACTCATATAAAGACATCTTCACTAGGGATTGGTGAAGTTACTTCACCATGGAGTTTTGGATAACTCCTGATGATGACTGTTATTGGACACCAAAGATGGAAATCTTGGGATTTGAAGAGGGGACATATTTTGTAAAGGGGAAAACCCAAGGAGTAGAGACATTTTCCTTTCCTTTGTCTTTTTTATTTTATGATCATGTAGTCACATCGATCATGATAATCTGAAAAACAGGTGAAGGAGGTGATATAGAAGGTATAATAACATCTTTCGATTTAATGTGAAAGGGGGTTTTGTGAGGTATTGTGGAAGTTGAAAGTTGGATGTTAGGAGTTTTAACTGATTTAACACCTAAAATAGTATCAAAATGGTGATGAATTATTTTTGTGAGAGCTTTACAACTCTCAGTATCATGTCCCAGAGAATGATGATATAAACAAACTTGTGAATCATTGAACCATAATGGTTTTGGTCCAAGAGGATCAAATAGTTTGATTGGGGGAAGAGTTATTACTAATGCTTGAAATAACTGGTGTAGATAGAACACTTAGGAGACTTGAAATAGGTTAACATGCATTATCATAGGTGGAGTGGAGACATTTTTGAGTTTGGTGGTGATGGGTGTAGTCTTGTGTGACACCCTTTTAGGTGGTGCTGAACCCACATGTTTTACTTCCAACTTTTTAAGATTGGGTAAGAGGGTGATATATGATGAAGGTTTGTGAGGTGGTAATGTCAATAATGGAGGTAATGTCACTTGATGTTCTACATGGGTTAGTGACACTCCCACCAAGGTAGAGGGATGTGAACCCAAAATGGATGGTAAGGTTGAGGGTGAAAAAAGGGTAAATCAGTGAGGTTTTGGGATTTTACCTTTGTTTGTTTAGGGAGAGAAACACTCCCTTATTTTTTATGGGTTAAATCTAACTTTATATGTGGATGGAATAGATTTTAAATTGGTTTTTGGCTTAAATATCTTATTTGTTTCAATGTTTCAGATGCATGTGAGGTGGAGAGCTCTGAAGTAGAAGAAAAGGCTTCTGAAAGCTTAGGTGAAGCAACATGCACCTTATCAAAAGCCTTAGGATAAATAGTTGTGATAGGGTTATCAGTGAAGGGAGATACTCTCTATGTTAGAAAAAGTGTATTAAGGTGATCCCAAAATACTGCTTGATCTATTTTTTTAGAATCAAGGAATTTAAGATTTTACACTAAATGTGAAAGTGGTTTAGACGTCATTGGTGTGGGTTCAACTAGTTTGTCTTTGGATGATTGAGAGAGAGGAGATTTATTTGCCTCTGATATTTCCATCCAAAAATAGGAAAGAGTCAAAAAATAGTCCTCTTCTTTAGTAATAGATGAAGAAGTATGTTCCTCTACAGTAGGTAGAGATTGAGGAGATGAGGGCTCCTCAAGGGGATAAAGAAATGCTATGGTTGTTCCTTCAACATGTGGATGAGTAACAGGCATGATAAGATCCTCCATGGTAAGAGGAATGGGAAGAAGGGTTATTTTAGGGGTGGTTCAATGGTTTATTCATCAAATGTTAAAGTGGGGAAATCCAACTCAACTATTTGTGAAAGAGGAGTGGATGAGTCAATTTATTCTATGGGTTGAAGAGGAAGTAACAAATGATTTCTCTCACTATCTGTTTGAGGGGTAGGAGAAGCATGATCTTGATTTTATGAAAATGTAGGTGAGGTAAGTGCAAAGTAAATTGGTGACTCCTTATGGGTTAATGGGAGTGGTAAAGGTTGTTATTACTCACATGGAAGTGAAAGAGGAGAAATAGGTTCTTCTACTAGAAATAGATGTGGAGTCAAACCAACTTCTACGATTTATGTGGTAAGAGTATGTAAACCAATCACCTCTTATTGTGGAAATGGTTGGGTTAATGGAAAGATCACGTTGACTGTATGAATATTATAATCCAAAGAAGTTTGAGGAGTAGTGTGGAATATGTTTTGGTTGGGTGATTGATTAGGGAATGGTTATTTGAATATGTCCATATTCTTATTTGTGGGATCATTTAGATTATCTAAAATAAGATCTCCCATATCTAGGATATTTTAGATAATATTTTTTAAAGTTTTACAGTCATTGACATTGTGGTCTTTGGCATGATGATAGTTACAAAACTCATCTTCTTTGAACCATGTTGGAATGGGTCAAGAAGAATCAAATTAGATTAGAGATTTGATGGTAGGAAGGTTGAAAACTCCTTGGTTGAGTAGCTTTTCTAAAATGAAGGAGTATGAATCCCCAATAGGATTATATTGTCTTTTCTCATATCATTGTTGAAAGAGCCTTGCTGGGTTGATCTAGTTTGATTATGTTGTGGGTTGAGTCATGCTTGTAGAAGAAGTTGATTTCACAACCACAAAAATTATAGACCCTTTAGATTTTTGATTTGGATGGGAATTTTTAGATGAAGGATAATTTGCTTTAGAATTATAATTTTTACTACATAATTTGATCCTATCCTCATCTATGGCCTAGATTTCAAACTTTCATGCCATTGTGAAAGCTTCATCAAATGTGAAAATGGTTTACACCCAGAGTGTGGATGAAATATTTTTTGCACATGCTCTAGAGTAGAGCTCATTGAGATTAGGTTGAGGTAGGTAGAACTAGAGTTGGTTTATGAGACCTCTCTAATGAGAAATTATATGGGAAATAGCTTTGTCATCAAATTATGGAATATAATAAAGGTCTATTATGGAATCCTTTTTGGAGATATTAATGGAGATGTGATCAAGGAAAAGTTGTGCAAGTTGAGTGAAAGATAATAGTTAATGGCATGTGATGGAACTATACCAATTTAAAGTAACTCCTAAAAGAGACATGGGGAATGTGTGGATGAATAACACATCATCATTTCCTATTAAATAACAAGCATGTTTGAATTCTCACAAGTGTTCCTATGGTTCCTCTTTACTCTATAAAAGGGCAAATTTTTGGAGTTCCCATTGGTTTGGGTATGGATAAACTGGTATAGAGGGGTGAATGGGTTCATCGTAGATCTGATCATTAGATAAAATATTCTTTGATCTAGATAAATATGTCTCAAGGTTTCTAATTTTATCCATGAGAATTTTGATAAGGTTGAAATGAGTATTTGTTTGAGAAACAACTCCTACATTGTAAGGAAAAGAATAAGAAGTTGAAGGCATATATGACACTACCTATTGTGGTTGTGTTGACATAACATAAGGATAGTGAGTCATAGGTTGAGGAATAGAAAGAAATATGGCTTGCCCAACTAAAGTAAATTAAATGGTATGATTTGTTGTTATGGGTTGAGTGGAAGGCATTTTTATGCTTGGTGAGCAGTGAGTTGTGATTCAAGTGTTAACAGGTGCAAGAGTTGATGGGATGGGTACCACCAAGTTCTGAAATGGGGTTGAAATAGATTTCACCCCTTGCGCTTATGAAGGTAAGAAAGTTATGATTGCATGGAGTTTGGATTAGATAGGAGTTTAATGATAGACGTTGGATTGGATAGAAGGTTGATGAAACTAGATTTGATACCATTAATGATGTTGTCATTCCAAGGTGTGGGTCACCTGAAGAGGTTTGAGTTTGGATTACATCAAGGTAATGTTAGAGGGTGGTTACATTACAATCAACAAAATGATTTAAATCTTGATCACCTACAACTATAATGGGAATTTGATTGGGGCTAGGCATTCTTTCCATATCTTGTTTCATTGTGGATTCTAAAACAAAAGGGAAAGGTGGAATCGGTTGATGGTTTGCATAATCAACAAGTGTATTTGCTTGGCTTCATGTTAAAACCATGAAAAAGAATACACTAATGGTCTAAATACACTATTTTAAGGTGAGGTTGAAGGTAAATGAGGTTCAAATAAATTTTAAAAGGTTATGTGAAGTTATTTTTTAAGGCAAACTATAAATTTAAAAATTTACACAGTCACCAATGTCAGTCACTTATGATTGATGTTACTTGGGGTAGCTACCGATGTCGGTTATATATAGCTAATGTTGGTCAATATGGAAGTATGGAAAGTATGAAAAAATGAGTTTTGGGATTTAGAGAGTGAAATTTAGGTGTTTAATAGGTCTTAGAGAATCTATATGAGAGTGATAAACACTTAGGAGGTCTAATTTCTAGAGATTATTCAAATTTTATATTTTTCAAATTTCATTTGATCTCATGAATCAAAAAAGAAGCATCCTCATAGACATAATAATACAAAAAAATGGAAAATAGAATGCAGCCACTAATATTAACTACTAGAGATTAATTTTAGTCATGTTGGCTTATGCCCTATGCAAAGAATGAGAAGAAGAATAGGCTATTATAGGTAATAGAAATTAGTCTAAGGATGGTTTTAGGTAAATTTTGGTTCTTAAGAAGTATCTATGATAGACTAGGTACATAACCTATGCCAGGAGCTTGATCTCCCCAATTCATGACCCTGAAGTCGAGCCAGGTCACTTGTCCAAAATATACCATTTGCCTAGAGTTTATACTCTGCTAGAGAATAGAGTGGGATCTCCCATTGGTAATGACATAAAAGTAGAATAACTAGGTAGGGTAAGGTGATCCACTAGGTGATGAAATCTTGATGGGTCTTATCTCAGGTATGTTAAAATTCTTATTTTGTGTTTGTTGTTTGGATGTGTAACACTTGTGACCTATGATTCATTCATAATGCTTTAATTAACTAGATGTGTTAATTATGCAACAGATAGAGATTGAAATGCAATATGTTTTAAACCCAAATTGAAATTGTAAGAATTTAGATGAAAATAAAGAGGAATAGGAAAAGTGGATGAATTTCACTATACTATCTATGCATGTAGAAGAAAATAATTATTTCTAACTTGAAAAATATATTGAGTTTATTTTGTGAAGCAAAAATAATGACAGAGAGAGAGAGAAGAGTTGAATTTACTACTTCTAAAATAAGAAAATTGCATTTTTTTAGTTTTTTTATTTTTTCTAAGCAATAAGAGGAGAGAGAAAGTGCAAAAAATAATAAATTCACTACTATACACTTAAATGAATGCTTAAAAAGCATACAATGAACCCAAGGGAAACTCTAGCGGTCCTACTAAGCATGCCAAAAATGTTTCAATTATTTTTGATTAAATTTAAGAAGTGAGAAACAAAGAAAGAAAGGTTAGGGATTAGTGATTATATGTACCCAAATTGGTGTGCACTATATCTAGATGAAGTTAGGAAGTCCTCTTTGGATAGGGATTACCACCTGTAAGTAAGAACATACTACCATAAAATTTTATTAGTAGGTTGGTGAGAGGGCTACCAAGTAACTTGCTTGTTCCAAGAAGTGACAAACTTCTTGGGGGTTGATAGTTCACTATTTAATACAAAGAGTTTAAAATTAAATGATAAAATAAAATAAAGATAGAGAGAGGGAGAGTTGCATGTACCTTTTTTGTAACCTTTGTGTAGTAGTTAGTATCACAGAGTAAGAAAAATACAATTTTTGTTTGTTAGAGGGTTATTCAAGCTGGTTCAAGGTGATTTAGGTAAAAGGGAAATCACTAACATCGATAGGGTAATCGATATTGGTAGTGGTAATGTGACTAACATTGGTAGGATAACCAATGTCGATAGGGGAAATGGAGTAAAAAATTCATAGAAGGCTTTCATGAGTGTAGGAAAGGATATTTGATAGGTTAATGGGGCTGGAAAAGAGTCATATGAGGGGTTAAAGAGATGGTAAGAATTCTGGGTGACGAGTTTAGTTTAGTTAAAGTAGAGGTATGGAGATGGAGTTTGTCAACTCATCCTCAGGGATGGATGAGACTTATGTACATGTTAATTAGAAATAATTAAAATTCATAGAATATAGGGATTATTAAATGATATAAGTACCTAAAAGAATACTCTGTATAAATAATTGTTAAGATGACTAACTGAACAGACATGAGTGTGTGTCACATGTTCACCATAGTTCAAGCTCTTTGCACAATGGATTAATTTTGGTTTAAGATTTGACTACTACAGAAAACTTGTGAGCTTGGGTATAGTGGATAATCACCAAAAGCTTGTTAAGATTGATTTGAATCTCTTGAGTGAGTTTTAACTTGAGAGATAGAATATTTTTGGGGTTAAAAAATAGGATTAGAACATTGCTAAGTAACCGATGTTGGTGATCCCATTGATGTCAATCTCATGTTAACCAATGTTGATTGAGGGTTGACCAATGTCAATTGAGGGTTGATCGATGTTGGTGGCATAAGAATAGGTCAAAAGGGTTATTTTTGGATCCTTTATTCCATTTCTCTATGCCAAGTGTGATACGTATTAAAAATTGGTCAATATGTGAGGTTGGGTACAAGGTAATTAGTTAGAAATTAGTTTATAGGGCAAGAATTAGTTATTTGTGAGAGACTAAGTCTAGTGGTGACTCAAAGAGAATATTCAATTAATCTTAATTAATTAATTAAATATGTGGGGTAAATGCTTGGATTAGGAAGACTTGTTACAAAGGGGGTCTAAGGGGGGTTTTGACAAAACATGTTATACACTTATGTAACATAATTTTGGTATCTACATTTTCCCCTTTTGTCTTGGTAAGTTATGCTAGCAAGTTGAAAGATAAAAATGAAATTTGAGTGGTCTAGGCATGGGGTGTCATATCCTCCCCCTCAAAATGGGAACTAATTGGGAAAATCCCAAAATCAATGGCTAATTTGACAAGGAGTAAATGAGATTTGTTGGTTGTGGGTTAGTAGTGTAGAGATGACATCATGGTCATAAAGTACTAAAAATTTGTGATGACAAGGTGAAAATGGGTGTGGTCATGGAGGATTTTGGTTAAAGTTACCAAGGCATAGCTTGTTAGTGATAGCTGAGAACGTAGGATCAACTAAAACTATAGCTTTAATGGTCAAATGTGTTCCAGGTATCTGAGGTAGGAAATGCCCCTAAAAACACAATAGGTCACATGTGATAGGATTAGTTAGTGGTGATGTAAAGAAATTGATAGTCATACATGTAAGGTATTGTCAACATGTACTACATAACATGAATGATCAAGACACCAAACTTAGATGTAATGAGTAGGTGCATAATGAAACATGTGTTTGGGTAATAGATGGCATGAGTGGAAATGATAATGATCCTCATGGTCAAGTTTGTAAAGGTAGGGTATGTGTAAGGTTGCCATAGAATGAATAATGGACTATAAAAAGTGATGTGAAAGCATTAAAATATTATTATATGGTATAGATGTTAGTGGTAAAGTGGCTGACATTGATGGCCTAGGGAAAAAATGATCAATGTCAGTGGTAAAGTGACTGACATCAGTGGCCTAGGGTAAAAATGGCTAATATCACTGGCCAACCAAGCCTAAAAAAAGGGGGACAAGTGGATAACTAATTTCATTTTCATTTTGTTTACTCAGAGAGAAATAAAAAGCCATTAAAGTTGAGCAAATGGTTGGATGAGGTGGAGACCTAGCTAGAGGTGTGACAACACAGGCACCAGTCATCTTGGCTTGGTGGAGGTGGAGAGATGAGGTAGGGTCTTTTAAACATTTGCTTTGTGTTTTTTTGGTAATTTTGTTAAATTAAGTTGAGTGGGATAGGGTATTAGGTTGTTAGTGAGTAGTGGATAGGTAATGGAGAGGTTAGGAGCATGTTTAGGCATATTGGGTGGTTTTCAGGTTAGTTTAGGGTTAAGTTTGGTAATGGTTAATGGGCAGGGTTTGACCCTAGAGCTAAAATAGTTAATAACATTGGTGGCTATCCCTCAATGTCAGTTAAGGCCTTCTTACTAATATTGGTGGTAAATGCATTAATTTTGGCATGTTATGCACCAACATCAGTAGTCTAGGCACTAATGTTGGTCAGTAAGTGACTAACATCAGTGGCCTTGTTTAAGTTAAAAGGGTAAAAATGAGGAGAAAAAAGTTGGAAAGTCATGAGGCCTTAGGGAATAGGTAAATTATGTAGCATAGAGTAGATTTAGCTCAGTTAAATAGTGGGAGATTGGCCAAAAAACCTAGTTTAATAGAGACATCATAAGGCCTTGCGTAAAAAGGGATTTGTTGGATAGTTAGGTGGGTAGATAGTTGAGCTAGCCCTAGAAGACCCCATGTTTACTAAGTGCTACCTACATAGCCCACAAGGGCCTCAAGATAATTTAGTTCTCCCATGGGATAGGGAAAATGGTTAAGGTAGTGGTTAGAAAGGTCTGTTGATTAATTTTATGTGTTTATGATTGAAGGTGAGACATGAGTTGACCCTGAGAGATTATCTTCTGACACTGTTGACTACGATCAATAGAGATGTGTCAATAGATAAGTGAGACCACATAGCTATATTTGGTCTTGGTGGAGTTTATCGATATTGTTAGAATGCTCAAGATGTTAGGCTTGATGATTGTGTTGATTAAGAGGTGGGATCATACCACCAACACCTTTCACTTATCAACTGGTAAGATGATAATCACATGAAATGATGTATATAGGATCCTAAGATTACCACTACAAGGTGAGTAGATTTTTATGTGAATGAGGGAGGAGCATGACATCCATATGGTGTCATTTTTTGGCAAGCATGTGAGTGAGGTTACATATCACTCAACATTATTCACTTATGAGCCACTATTTATGGTGGATAAGGAGGAGCATCATCTTAGCATCCTAATCATGATTGACACCATGGTGTATGAATTACTAGATGTAGATGGTGGTATATTTTCAATTGCCTTGATAGGGGTTATGGCTTAAATGATAGAGCATAGGACCATTTTTTCATTAGGGCATGTATACTTGGCTTAGTTGTATAGAGAGTTGTGTCTTTGCATCTACATAGATGCTATAGTTTATGTGTTGTGCACCTACTACATGATTAGGCATATGAGGACATCGTAGTTACATGGCTACTAGGACTACTTACCATGATTATAGTGGGATTCAAAGTTGAGTTTAGATGATGGTGAGAGGCCATGGCATAGACATGGGTTAATGGAATTGTGTGGGATGTCACACACTACAAAGGGCTACTAGATGGCTTGAGTCTAGGAGATATTATTTGGTGCCCCTATTTCATGTATCCAATTTTTAGAGGTTAAGAGGAGGAGCTTGTTGGTTTGTAGAGCACACTATGTGTTAGAGGCAAGAGAGCAAGGGATATCATGATGATATTCATGGCATGGGTTAAGAGATAGCTCAACCTTGTGTAGGATGTTCCACTTGATTTCCTTAGATATAAGCATGATGATATTGAGGCAACACTCCCTTTACCATTGGACACAAATGGACCTAATTTTGAGGAGCTATTCATAGGCATAGATGTGGATGCTGTTGGATGCACTAAGGTATACCAGGCATGGTTTTTAGGAATACACCCAATTGTACTAGTTAAGAGGCCATATCCATAGATGTAATGTTTGGCACATCAGAGAGATACTACTTGATAGGCCAGAGATGTGGCCATATAGGAGAGGGATACATCCATAGAGGCCAAAGATTCCATGATTTAGGATAGAGATACAACATTATAAGTGAGAGACACCACTATTTAGGCAAGAGATATAGTCATGCAGGTCATAGATGTTATAGCTCTAGAGAGGGATACAACATTATATGCTAGGGACATGGCCATATATGAGAGAGATGCTATAATCCTTTCACAATATTCATCATAGGTATAGGTTCTAGGGTTATATGGTTAGGTGGGCCATCTTTAGAGTTAGGTGGTAATCTATAGGGATGAGTGACCTCATTGATAGTAGAGAGAGATTAGTTAAGGTCATCAACACAACATTTGTATTTTCTCCTCCTCCTCCATAAGTAGTAGTACATGAAGGTGCCATGGGTCTTCTATAGACTGTATCTCTTACGAGATATAACACTACACTAAATGATATCACATACTTTAAGAGTGTGATCCATGAGTTTTTAGAGATTCCTAGATTTGTATAGATTAGGGAGTAGGAGTTGTTAGAGACACAGACCTCAGGATCTAGTGCATGAAGATAAAGATAGGGAGAGGGTGGTGGTGACACTGCCTCATCACATCTTCTATGGTTTTGAGGAAGCTATGTCGATCTTGATTTTGAGATATATTTTTGTATTTATTCATTTTTCATATATATACAAGCCTACGAGCTAATGATGCGAGATGTATATGAGAGAGAGATGAGAGATGTTGATATTTATATATGATGTATATTGATTCAACACACACACACACACAAACACACACACACACACACACACACACACACACACACACACACACACACACACACACACACACACACACACACACACATGATGGCATGTTTTATGTGATGTGATGATGATGTAAATGTTATTTTCATGTATATGTTTCTAGTTTTGGATGAATGTTTATGATATTGATATAATGATGATGTTGGTTTACTATCATTTCCATTTATGTGATGGCATATGCATAGTAGATGAGATTTTAAAGTTAAGCTTTCCCATATGTGATAGTATATGCATAAAATGAAATTGTTGTGTTTATGAGATAAAGGATTTGCACTTTCCATATGTGAAATGGTATATGATTTGTTAATTTCTATTTTTAGCATGATACTTATGTGATTGTTTATACTAAAAATAGATGTTTTGGCAATGGTTTATTTCTTATGGATTGGTATTTAGGAAATGATGGTTTAGTTGCATTCTTAGTATTTACCATATATGTGATTGGTTTCATACTAAAAATGAGTGGTTTGGTCTTGGTCTGTCTCCTAGTATTGGCTTTTTAGAAAATGATGGTTAAGTTGCATTATTAGTACCTTCCATATATGTGATTGGGTGTATACTAAAAATGAATGTGTTGGTCATGTTTATTTGGTTTCTACATTTTCCATATGTGATGGTGTATGCATTAGTGATCGTTTTGGGCATTGTGACATTATTCCTATTTTTTGTTAGTTAGGAAAATGGTGGTCATGTTTCATTTTTAGCATTGTCCCATATATGTGATGGTATATACTAGAAATGATTGGTTTTAGGCATTGGTTTTGTGATAAGTGTAGGATTTATATTTTGTTCTGTTTATGAGTTGAGATGGTGATTTCTTATATTGGAAAATGTATCTATAGAAGAAAATTAAACATGTGAAGTGAAAGCTAAAAGAGAGAGACAAGGTGCTCATTATTGACACAAAATCAAATAACAAAGTAAATAGGCTCTAAATTTTGAACCATTTTTATGCATTGCATTAGTTGACCATTCATTAGTTAGAAAACCATGGTGATCACCTTGTGTTAAGCAAGCTCAAAGACCCTTGAAAATGTGTTTTGGAGGGGAAAAAAGTGTAAAATAGAATAGGAGTAGTGAGGTAGCATAACCTTCGGAATAATAATGGTATGCCCCATTTTTCGGTTTCCTGAGAGTGACTATAGACAAGTCCATGACATAAAGTTATTGTGTTACTTTTCTCTTTTTTCTTTGTTGTTGCTTTTTTTGTGTAAGTTGATCGATGTGGGAAGATCACAATCACATAAAGCTGATAATAGGTAAGCTTCTGAATCATATTTACCTTTGATAGTGGTTTTTATTTTTTACTTAGCCATCCTTCAAGGGTATGGTCTAGTCTTTTTTTATTTTTCTATTTTTTAATAGTTGTCCTTCAAGGGAGTAGTCTATTTAAATTTAGTTGTCCTTCAAGGGAACAATATATTTTTTTTAGAGCTAGGCATGATTTAGAGTAGTTGATGTATCCCATATTATTTTCTTTTGATTTTGATTTTGCTTTTTCTTTTTTTTTGAGTCTTTTTATGACTTTAGTCATGGACAAGTCTATAATGGCTTATAGGTTTTCCACATTTTATGAGAAAACCAAAACATGTCATAGGTTAAATAAATATGGAGGAATAAGGTTAAGGTGAAAAGAATATGAATATATTGGGTTTGCTCAAATGATAAGCTTAAGTTAAACACAAGGTAAAGTGTCACTTAATTAACAAAAGAATGATCATAAATAAAATACATTTAGAGGTTCAGGTTTTAGTCATCCTTCGAAAGAAGACAAGCATTAAGATCTATAACATTATTTATGAATTATAATGTAGGGTCCTAGCCAATTCAGAACAAACTTACCCCATTTGGTTTTTCCCAAGTTAGTCACATGTTGATTTTCATTTAAGATGAGATCTCTAATATTGAAATCTTGCTCTTTAAGGTTTTTATCATAGGTGCATTTGGTACACTCTTGGTAGTTGTGGAGATGGTTAAATGTTATGAGATTATGTTCATCAAGTAGCTCATGTTAAGCCAAATGTTCTTGGTGAAAGTTGTCATTAGTTAGAATGTCTTTTAGTGAAATCCTAAGAGAAGCAATTTAGACTTCAAGGGGCAAAACAACTTCCATCTCATAGACCAGGGAGAAAGGTATAGCTCCTGTAGAAGTGAAAATACTAGTATGGTAAGCCCATAAAGTATAGGGGATGTGAATGTGCCAATCCTTTACAACAATGTTAACCACTTTCATAAGGATTTTGGTTAAAGTTAATTTAGAGGCTTTAGCTTGCGCTTTGGCTTGTGGGAATTAGGGTGAAGAGAAGTTGAGTTTGATACCAAAGGCATCACAGAGTTATGAGAAAGTATTAGTTTTGAAAGACTTACCATTGTCAGTTATGATTATGTAAGGTACAACAAAATGGAAAATGATATGATGGTTGATAAATGTAATGATTTTATCAGCCTTAGTGGATATGAGAGGAATGGCCTCAACCCACTTAGTTAAGTATTCTATTGTTTTAATGATCGATTGGTAATGAAGAGAGGAATTAGGGTTAATCTCACCAATTAAGTCTAAACCCCATTGATAGGAGGGCCAAAAATCCTTATTAAATTTTAAGGCATGACTAGGAATGTGAAATAGGTTGTCATGTTGTTGACATTTGAGACAAAATCTAACATAGTCAATATAATCATGAGAGAGTGTTGGAAAATAATAGATAAGGTAAAGGAAACATTTAGAAATTGTGTGATAATTAAAATGACCACTAAAAATCCCATTATAGACCTCCATAATAGAAAATGGAATCTATTTACTAGTGAGACATCGAAGGAGGAGACCATCAAAACCCCATTTGTGGAGAAGTCTCCCTAACATAGTGTAACATGCAACATGCTTTATAAACACATGCCATGCATTGTGGGAGAGGTTTTGAGGAGTAATAGAGTAAGTGAGGTAATACGTGAGTTGAGTATACCATAATTCATGTGTATCATTAGTGATATTCCCCATAAAGAGGATGTTGGAGGAAATGTATAGTGATAGATTTTGAAAGAAGAGGGTATTTGGGAGGCTAAAGAAGCCATTATGTCTACAAACTTGTTGGTTGAGTGAGGAATGGTCTATAAAAGGTAATGTTCAAATGACTCTAATAAGGTATCTACACAATGTTTGTACCATTGTAGAGTCTCATTTTTACATAGATAAGAACCATTAACCTAGTTGATGACTAATTGTGAGTCACTAAAAATGGCTATGGATCTGATTCCTAAGAAGACAATCATTTGAAACCCTATAATTAAGGCTTCATATTTAGCCATGTTGTTGGTGTAGTCAAAGTCTAGTTTAAATGATAAAGTCATTAGCTCAGCACCAAGAGGGATGAGGATAACCCCTACTCCCCCACCATTTTAACATTTAGACCCATCAAAGAACATCATCATTTGATAGGTGATATCATCAGTAGAAAGCATGGTAATAGACTCAGTAGGGAATTCAAGATTTTAAGGTTGGATATCAAGGAGAGGAGTGGCAACTAGTTGGTTAGCAATGGCTTTCCATTTGATGTACTTCTATTGTATGAATTCCAAATAGAATTTAGCTAGAAGCACAAGCCATTGAATGATGCATTAGTTGTGGTAACGTTTAGAGTGCTTGTATTTGAGAGGGTCAATGTGGGTGATGACATAAATTTTGTGGTTGAGGAGGTAATGTCATATTTTAGGATCTACAAATACCAAATTAAGGTAGAGTTTCTCAATATGAGTGTAGTAATTTTCATAGTCAATAAGTGTTCAGCTTATGTAATAGACTACTTACTCATGGTGGTGATCATCCCTATGTGATATCATAGCTCCTAAAGAATGTTCAATCAAAGAGATATAAATATAGAAGGGTTGGTCCTCTTTAGGTAGAATAAGTATGAGTGGAGAAAGGACATACCATTTGAGTGCATTAAAGGCTTCCTCAAAACTTTTATCCTAATGGAAAGGAATTTCATTTTTGAGAAGATGGTGAAAAGGTTGAAAATGATCTGATAGCTGAGAGATAAAGTGATAAATCAATTGGAGTTTACCTTGGAGGCTATGGATTTGTTTGAGTGTGGTTGTTGGAGGCATTTTGATGATTTCTTGAACCTTGGTAGGGTTAACTTCAATACCTCAAAGAGTGATGATAAAGCCCAAGAGTTTTTTGGAAAGAACACCAAAGATGCACTTCTTTGGATTGAGTCAAATGTTATACTGAAGAAGGTGAGTGAAAATTATTTTAGAGACCCCCATGTGATCCTAAAAAAAGTTTAGATTTATCAATTATGTTATTGACATAATCCTCCATAATTGTGTGTAAAAGGTCATGGAATATATAAGTCATGGCATGATGATAGGTAGCACTAATGCTTTTCATTCCATAACCTGATAATAAAAATTTCCCCATTGGGTGATAAAGTTTGTTTTGTGTTGATCCTTAGGGACAACTAGGATTTAATTGTATCTTGAGAATCCATCCATAAGTGATAACATCTCATGGCTAGCTGTTCAATCAACAAGTTGATCAATACATGGGAAAGGAAAGTCATCCTTTGGACAAGTAAGGTTGTGGTCATGATAGTCAATATAAATTGAGGTTCCCCCTATTTGTTTCATAATAGGTACAATGTTAGAAACCCATTATGGGTAGTCAATAAGGTTAGATGAAGTTAACGGAGAGGACACATTGGAGATCATCCTTGACAAGGAAATCCATATGAGGATGCATTTTGAAAATATTTTGCTTAATTAGCTTATCGTCATGATTAGTGACAATGTTATGGATTACAATTGAGGGGTCAATACTAGGCATGTATTTGTAGGACCAATAAAAATCCTTACTATGGTCATAGATAAATGTGTAGTCAATTTGTTCATAAGAATCTAGAGATTGGACTATTTTAAGAATATGAGGGTCATCATGAGAAGGCAAGTTAATGTCAATGATTGATTCATTTAACATAAATTACATCTCAAAAGGGAGCTATCATTTTATGTAGGAATCATCAACATGCATATATGTAAGAATGTCATCTTTAGTTGCACAAGAGATGGTGTTAATTATGGGAGAATCCTCATCGATCATGTGAGAATGTATTACAAGAAAGGACCATGTTTCCCTACCTTGGTGATGGGCAAGGGGGCCCAAGTGAATGGCATTTATTTAATAAAAAAATTAGGAGGTATAGATACCTCCAATTTAATGGGTGATGGTGGAGAAGAGGAGTTTTAAGGAGATACAAGCTCTTCAATGATGGGAATAGAAGAAGTACTAATGGATTGAGTTGGGTCAACATAACCAATGCCATGCCTTTATTTGGCATTATCAATGGTTTGATGGGTAGCATATTGAATAGACATCTAAGCACCTTGCTCATAACATCTTAGGCCAAAACCTTTCTAACCATACCTATATATATATATATATATATATATATATATATATATATATATATATGTACAAAGATAGGCTTACTTAAGAAGGAAAACTCATAGTTAAACTTGTGCGCTGAATAGGATGAATTACCCATGACGAGATTAATCAATTCCCCCATATATGAAGTTGGTTTTGAGATGGGGTGGACGATACATGATGATCACACCAGTAAGAGGATAGTATTTGGAACTTATTTGATGTTTTCCATACTCTTGAGGGGTATGGAACATGTTGAGAGTTAACAAATAATAATATGACCAAGTGATAATCGCTTGAAGGTTTCCTTCATGGTTTCTTGTCAAAAACCTATGTAGTTGGTATAGGTGTGTCTAGGGTATCAAAACTTGTGGATGCTTCATAAGTGGGTTATGGAGGTGATGATGTGTTTAAATGAATAATAACATCATTTTAGATATAGGTCATGTTACATGTCTTAAATGGAGGTGGGTCGTCAGGAATGACATAAACTTGACCATTGTATTCAAAATTAACATAACAGTGTAACGTGGAAGGTAAACATGCCATAACACGTATCCACGATTACCTGATAAGTAAGTTGTATTATAATGCACCATATATAACATAAAATAACTTAAGAAGGGTAGGAGAATGCGTGCAGGTGTGCAAGACCTTGGTGCCAATAGTTGTAGTAGTAGAGTCATTAAAAGAATGTAACACTGCATCTATTTGTGACAAATAATTGTCAGGGAGTGATAATTACTTGTAATCATATGTTTTAATGATGTTGATGTTGGCTCCACCATTAATCATAACTCTCTTGACATGAGTATGATCAATGTATGTAGTGATAAAGAGGGTAGAATCCTAATATTTAGGATGCTAAGAGGGGATCTTTGAATCATGAAAGTAGATCATAGAAATGATGTCGAGAGAATCGACAAAGGCTGCAAGGGGTTGAGGGTATTTTGGTTGAACTTAAACCACTTTTAAAACACTAATGAGAGCTTGTCGATATTGGGATGTGTTTTGAATTAACTCATATAGATACATCTTCATTGGGTATTGGTGAAGCTGCTTCACCATGGAGTTTTGGATAACTCTCGATGATGACTATTGCGGGACACCCAAGATGGAAATATTAGGATTTAAAGAGGGGACATCCTTTGTAAATGGGTGAAACCAAGCAGTAGAGACCTTTTCCTTTTCTTTATATTTATAATTTTTTGATTGTGTAGTCACATTGATCATGTTAATTTGAAATATAGGTGAATGAGGTGATAAAGAAGGTACAATAACATCTTTGGGTTTAATGTGAAAGGGGGTTTTGTGAGGTGTTATTGATGCTAAGAGTTGGATGTTAAGAGTTTTAATTGATTTAACACCCAAGAGAGTATCAAAATGGTTATTAATGATTGTTTTGATATCTTTGCAACTCTTGATACCATGTCCCAGAGAATGATGATATAAACAAACTTATGAATCATTAAACCGTAATGGTTTTGTTTTAAGAGGACCAAATGGTTTGATGGGGGGAAGATTTATTGCTGATGCTTGCAATAACTGACATAGATAGAATACTTGGGAGCCTTAAAATAGGTTAACATGCATTGTCATAGGTTGAGTGGAAACCATTTTGAGTTTGGTGGTGATGGGTGTAGCCTTGTGTGACACCCTTTTAGGTGGTAATGAACCCACATGTTTCACTTCCATCTTTTTATGTTTGGGTAAGAGGGTGTTCGATATTGAAGGTTTGTGAGGTGTTAATGGTAATAATGGAGGTAATGTCTCTATATGTTTTACATTGTTTGGTGACACTCCCACCAAGGTAGAGGGATGTGGACCCAAAATGGATGGTAAGGTTGAAGGTAGAAGAAGGATAGATCAGTGACGTTTTGGGATTTTACCTTTCTTCTTTGGTTTAGGAAGAGAGACCACCCTTATTTTTAATGGGTTAAATCTAACTTCATATGTAGATGAACTAGATAATAAATTGGTTGTCTACATAAATATCTTACCTTTTTCAATGTGGTAGATGCATGTGAGGTAGAGGGCTTTGAAGTAGAAGAGGATGCTTCTAAAATCTTAGGTGAAAAAACATGCATGTTATCAAAAACCATAGGATAAATGGTTATGAGAGGGTTGGAAGTGAAGGGAGATACTCTCTACGTTTGATAGGGCATTTTGAGGTGATCCCAAAATACCACTTGATTTAATTTCTTAGAATAAAGGAATTTGATATTTTTCACTAAACGTGAAAATGGTGTAGATGTCATTGGTGTGGGTTCGACCAGTTTTTCTTTGGATGATTGAGAGAGAGGATATTTATTTACATATGATATTTTAGTCCAAAGATGGGAATGAGTCAAATAGGGCCATCTTCTTTAGTAGTAGATGAAGAAGTATGTTCCTCTACAATAGGCAGAGAATGACGAGATGAGGGCTCCTCAAGTGGATAAAGAAATGGTATGATTGTTCCTTCAACATATGGATGAGGAACAAACAAGGTAAGATCTTGCATGGGTAAGAGGAATGGGAAGATGGGATGGTTTTGGGGGTGGTTCAATGGTTGCTTCATCAAATGTTAAAGTGGATAAACCAACTCATCTATTTGTGAAAGAGGAGTGGATGAGTCACTTTCATCTATGGGTTGAAGAGGAATTAATAAATGATTTCTCTCACTATTTGTTTGAGGGGTAGGAGAAGAATGATCTCCATTTTGTGAAAGTGTAGGTGAGGTAAGTGGAAATGAATTTGGTGAATCCTTATGGAGTAATTGGAGTGGTAAAGGATTCTCTTCCTCATGTGGAATTGGAAGAGGAGAAATAGGTTCTTTTGCCAAAAGAGGACATTGAGTCAAAAAAAATTCTACCATTGGTTGGGTAGGACTATGTAACATAGGCACCTCCTCTTGTAGAAATGGTTGGGTTAAGGGAAAGATCACATTGACTATATGAATCTTGTGATGTAAAGAAGTTTGAGGAGTAGTGTGGACTATGTTTTGGTTGGGCACGTGACTAGGGAAGGGTTATTTGAATATGTCCATATTCTAGTTTGGGGGAGCATTTGGATTATCTAAAATATGATTGCCCTTATCTAGCATATTTTGGATAATATTTTTGAGAGTTTTGAAATCATTGACATTGGGGCCTTTGGCATGATGATAGTTACAAAACTAATCCTCTTTGAACTACATTGGAATGGGTCGAGAAGAATCAAATTGGATTGTAAGTTTGATGTTAGGAAGGTTGATAACTCCTTAGTTGAGTAGATTTTATAAAATGGAGGTGTATGACTCCCCAATAAAAGTATATTATCATTTCTCATACAATTGTTGAAAGACCCTTATTGGGTTGATTGGGTTTGATTATGTTGTGGATTGAGTCTTGCTTGTATAAGAAGCAAATTTCACAACCACAACATTTACAAACCCTTTAAATTTTTGATTTGGATGGAAATTTTTAGATAAAGAAGGATCATTTGCTTTAGAATTAAAATTTTTACTATGCAATTTGATCATATCCTCATCTATGGCCTGGATTTCAAGATTTCACGCTATTGTGAAAGCTTCATTGAATGTGTGAAAGGTTTACTCCCAAGTGTGGATGAAATATGTTTTGCACATGCTCTAGAGAAGATCTCAATGAGCTCAGGTTGAGGCAAATAGAAGGAAAGTTAGTTTACGAGACCTCTCCAACAAGTAATGAAATTGGCAATAGATTCATCATCAAATTTACAAATAGATTAAAGGTCTGTTATGGAAACCTTTTTAGAGATATTAATGAATAAATGATCAAGTAAATGTTGTAAAAGTTGAGTGAAGGAGAATAGTGAATGGCATGTGATGTAAATGTACCAATCCAAAGAAGCTCCTGAAAGAGACATGCAGAATGTGCAAAGTAATAATGAATCATCATGTCTTATTAAATAACAAGCATTTTTGAATGATCCTAAGTGTTTTTGTGGGTCCTCTTTGCTCTAGAAAAGGGAAAATTTTTGGAGTTATTATTGGTTTGGGTATGGATGAATTGGTATAGAGGGGTGAATGGGTTTATTATAGATCTGGTCATAGGATAGAATATTCTTTGATCTATATATAGATGTCTCAAGGTTTCTCATTTTATCCATGAGCATTTTGATGAGGTCAAAATGAAGATTTGTTTGAGAAACACCTCTTACATTGTAAGGAAGAGAATAAGAAGTTGAAGGCATATATGACACTACCTATTGTAGTTGTGTTGACACAACATAAGGATAGTGAGTCATAGGTTGAGGCATAGAAATAAATGGGTCTTACATAACTAAAGTAAGGCCAATGGTTTGATTTGTCATTATGGGTTGTGTACAATGCATATTTATGTGTGGTGAGGGGTGAGTTATGATTTGTGTGTTAACAGGTGTAAGAGTTGATGGGATGGGTACCTCCAAGTTCTGAAATGGGTTTGAAATAGATTACACCCCTTGTGCTTATGAAGGTAAGCAAGTTATGATAGGGTAGAGGTTAGATTGAATGGTGGGTGATGATGCACTTGGAATATCATGCACAATTAGGTTATTGGTTGATGTGATGGTTTGGGTAACAATCGATGGTCTAGCCGAAACTAGATTTGATACCATCAATGATGTTGGCATTCTAAGGAGTGGGTCACCTTAAGAGGTTTGAGTTTGGCTTGTATAAAGGTAATGTTGGAGGGTGGTTCCATTATGATCAAGAAATTGAGTGAAATCTTGATCACCTACAACTACAATAGGAATTTGATTAAGGCTAGGCATTCCTTCCATATCTTATTCCATTATGGATTTAGAAATAGAAGGGAAGGTGGAAGCGGTTGATGGCTTGCATAATTAACAAGTGTCTTTACATGGATTTGAATAAAGTTTACAAGGTTGTGTGAAGTTTTTATTTAAGGCAGACTATAAATTTAGAAATTTACATAGTCACTAACATCGATCACTTCTGACCAATTTTAGTTAGGGTAGCTGCTGATGTTAGTTATATATAGCTAATTTTTATCATTGTGAAAGTCTAAAAAGTGTGGAAAATGAGTTTCTAGGATTCAGAGATTGAAATCCAAGTGTATGAAAGGTCTTAGAGAATCTGTAAGATAGTGATAAACACTTAGGAGGTCTAATATTTAGAGATTATTAAAATTTTGTATTTGTAAAATTTGATTTGATCTCGTGAATCAAAAAAGAAGCATCCTCATAGACTCAAAAATATAGAAAATGGAAAATAGCATGCAGCCACTAATATTAACTACTAGAGATTAATTTTAGTCATGTTGGCTTATGCCTCAATAGAGAATGATAAAGAATAATTCATTGTTGTGGTACTAGAAAGTAGTCTAAGGATGGTCTTAAGTAAATTTTGGTTTTTAAAAACAATCTATGTTAGACTGGGAATGTAGCCTGTGCTAGGAGCTTAATCTCCCCACTTCATGATCTTGAAGCTGAGCGAGGTCACTTAGCCAAAATATACCTTTTGCCTAGAGTTTATACTCTACGAGAGAAAAAATTGGGCTCTTCCCTTAGTAATGACGTCCAAATAGAATAATCAGTTAGGGTAAGGTGATCCAATTAGTGATGAAATATTGATGGGCCTTGTCGCAGGTATGTTAAAATGCTTATTTTGTGTTTGTGGTTTGGATGTGTATGTTTTAAACCCAAATTTAAATTGTGTTAATTCAGATGAAAACTAAGAAGAATAGGAAAAGAGGATGATTTTCACTATCTTATCTATGAATGCAAAAGAAAAGAATTATTTTTTAACTTTAAAAATATATTGAGTGTCAATCAAAAAGAGAGAGAAGAGTTAAATTTACTACTTCTAGAATAAGAAAATTAAGAAAAATGCATTTTTATTTATTTTTTCCTTTTTTCTAAGGAAATAAGAGGAGAAAGAAAGTGCAAGAAATAACAAATTCACTACTGTGTAGTTAAATGAATGGTTAAAAAGCATACAATGAACACAAGTAAAACTCTTGGGGTCCCACTAAGCATGCCATAAATGTTTCAATTATTTTTGATTAAATTTAAGATGTGAGAAATAGAGAAATAAAGGTTGGGGATTAGTGATTATATGTACCTAGATTAGTGCACACCATATCTAGATGAAGTTGGGAACTCATCTTTGGGTAGGGAGGACCACCTGCAACTAAGAACACACTACCAAAAACTATTTGTTAGTAGGTTGGTGAGTGGGATGCCAAACAACTTGCTTGTTCTAGGAAGTGACAAACTTCTTAGGAGATGACAATCCACTGTTTAATACAAAGATTTAAAAATGAAATGAAAAAATAAAATAGAGAGAGAGAGAGAGAGAGAGTTGCAGGTACCTTTTCTATAACTTATGTATATTAGTTAGTATCATAGAGCAAGCAAAATACATTTGTTGTTTTTTAGAAGGTTGTTCAGGCTGGTTCATGGTGATTTGGGTAAAAGGGTAGTCATCGACATCAATAGGGTAATCAATATTATTAGTGGCAATGTGACCAACATCAGTAGCATAACCAATTTCGATAGGGGAAATGGAGTCATAAATTCATATAAGTCTTTCATAAGTGTAGGGAAGGATATTTGATAGGTTAATGGGGTGGAAAAGATTTGTATGAGTTAAAGAGATGGTAAGAAGTATGGGTGAGGAGTTTGGTTTGGTTAAGGAAGAGGTATGGATAGGAAGCAGTTTTATAACTCCTACTTTGGGATGGATGGGACTTGTGTATATACTATTTATAAATAATTAGAATTCATACAATATAGGGATGTTTAAATGATATAAGTACCTCAAGAAATACTTTTGATAAAGCTTTATTAAGGTGACTGACCAAATAGAGATGAGTGTGTGCCACCTGTTCACTGTAGTTTGAGATCTTTACACAATGGATTAATTTTTATTCAATACTTGACTGGTACAGAGAGCTATGAGCTTAGTTACAGTGGATAATTGCTAAAATCTTGTTAAGAGTGTTTTGAATCTCTTGAGTGAGTTTCTATTTGAGAGAGAGAATGCTTGTGGGTGTCTAAAATGGGTTTAGAATGTTGCTTAAGTAACTGATGCCAATGATCCCATCGATGTCAATCGAGGGTTTATCGATGTCGGTCGAAGGTTGATCAACATTGGTGGCATAAAAATAGGTCAAAAGGGCTATTTTTGGCTACTTTATTCCATTTATCCATGCCAAGTGTGATACCCATTAAGAAATGGTCAATATGTGAGGTTGGGTATAAGGTAATTAATTATAAATTGGTTTATCACATAAAAATTAGTTATTTTTGGGATACAAAGTCTAGTGGTGACTCACAGGGGGAGAATAGGCCTTAGGGTAAGGTGGCTAGGCAAGGTGGCACAAACAATATTCATTTAATCCTAATTAATTAATTAAATATGTGGGGTAAATTAATGGGTTAGGAATACTTGTTACGAAGGGTGTCTATGGGGGCTTTCAACATAACATGTTATACACTTGTGTAATGTAATTTTGGTGTCTACACCATCCACAAGCCATATAAGGGGAAATTTTGAAGAGAAAATGCAAGGTGTCAAGCTAAATTTCAAACTTCCACAACACTTAAAGGAGGATAACATCTTCCATAGAGTACACTTGTATTATAAGAAATGTTGAGATAATTTCATAACTCCTCTCTTGTTTGTAACTCTTTTTTACACTTCTCTCTCTCCTATTCCCTTTTCTCCCTCTATATATTGAGCATCCATTGGATATGTTTATATCCCACACCTAGGTATGGTAAATATATATCCAATTTAAACATTTAATCAATGAATAATAACTTGTTTTTACCTTATCCATGGACCATTTTCAATTTGTATGCTTGATTAGTTGATCAACTAAGTGATAGTCAAAAGGTGGTTGATAGTCAAAATGAGAAGTTTCATATTATGGTGGGATGAAAGTGTTAAGGAGATATATAAAAATATAAATTAGTACTTTATTAAATTATTTAATATTACTAAATATCATTTAACTGGTAAGATGCCTATAAAGATGATGTAATTCTAATATTGCGGTCTATAGGCCTACCATAGGTCTAGGTAAAGAACATGACCAATTTGTGTGTTGGATGAGAATCCAAGGGTTATATAAGGGAAGTGACAAGATTAATAAGTGTTTACCCTATTTATTTTACCAAAAACTTTAATCATTTAAATAAAATCTCACTCTAATGAGCGTGATAGTCAGAATGCATAATTGCATACACATATAAGCCTGACCTTGAAGTATGGAGACCTGGTACTAGTTTTAAGGTGATTTTGTTCAAGGAAATAAATTGAAGAGTTGGGAAGACCTAGGAATATATTTTTTGGAAGGTTAGAACCTATTATGGTGAGTGCAAAGGATCAAAACAAGATATTAGGGTCACATGTACCAAGTTTATAATAAACCCTAAGCATAACCTAGTGAAGACTATAGAGGCTCTAAGGAGTTGAGAAAGAGTTTAAACCATTTTAATATGTTATGGTTGGTGTATTATAACTTAGTCAGGTGTTAAAATTTTTAACCAAACACTTGTTACCCATTTTCACTCAAATTCTTCCCTCTCAACCTCACAGTTATAGGTGTATTAGCCAGAGAAGCATTATTACCATGTGCAATTGTCATGAAGGAGATACATGGGATACTTAACCAATTGAGAATGGTGAATAAGGTTTTATACTAAAACTATATGTATTTTTTCATATAATACGTCCGTCATGGCTATGAAAAATTGTTAAGGGTCTAAGTGCTTAAAACTCTACCTAAACACTCGAAAATGACTTGATAGAAGAGAATAGTTGTCTAAGTAAAAAAATGGATTAAAATAGCATTGTGATTAATTTAATGTTTTTTATTACTCTCTTAGTTTCCTAATGGATCAAATTTATAGAATATTTGGGGGTAATGTACAAAAAATGGCCAAAAAAGGAGGCTATCAGGTCATTTGGGGAGCATGCAAAGTTAGTACAGCCTTAAAATTAGGTAGAAAGGCCTTATGATCCTGAGCATAAGTGGTTTGAGCTTATACATTCATTTATAAAACCTATTAAGGTGATAAATGAGTCACCAAACCACTATATGGAGTAAAAATGGTGATTATTACATCATTTGGGTCAAGGACACGTGATTACAACTCTTAAAAAGGCTAGTTAGAGCATGAAAATCTTCTAAACAATCTCACAAATATGTTACAAAAATTGTATAGTATCTATACACCATCCAAACAATAATTAGAAACATGAAATAATAAAAAGAGATCATATTAACCCTCATTAAGTTTTGAAAGTGATAGTATAGTTTCAAGGTAATTTATATGGGTTAAACTCAAGATCATTGGCATGATGCAAGAATTTCATAGAGTGGAAAATTGAGGTGAATATCTCCATGATAAAAAACTAAACCTTGAGTAACCAGGTTCTAATGAAATGAGAGAGTATGTGGAGAATCTTGAGATTCAAATGCATGTTTTACTTGATCAAGAAGCGTAGAAGAGACAAATGTTGTCATAAAAAATTGCTTAACCATGTCAAGTGTTAGTTGAAAGACCTGTAACTCCCATTATCAATGTAAATGCATATACTCAAAGGAAATGACTTAGATTTAATAATATCAAGACTAATAAATTAAAATTTTATGCCACTCCTCACAAGGATACTCATTAAAACTTGATCATGAAGTTCAAGAAGGAAGATGACAACACATTCTCAATAGACTTGGTGTCAATCTTCCCCTCTTTTGTAACTATTATGATGATAAATTTTCATGATGGATATTCTATGCCATATTTTTTTTGTCTTCTTCTCTTTTATTTCTATAAAACAATCCTTAAATGGATTTTAATGTATCCTCCACCTGATTATGGTAGATCCTTACTCATTTTTATGCCTTTAATACTACTAGTTTTACCTCATTATATGACTATACTTATTATATATGTATTGATAGTTGTCTTGTTGTTTTATTTTCTTAGTCTTAATTTACATGTTGTCTTATTATAGTAATTATGTGTAGTTTCAAATCTTCTCTTTCATGTCATGTGAAGTTTTCAAGTGAATTTTAGGGTTTTAGTGTGATTACATATTCATTGGTGTGATTTTAGACCTCTTGATTAGTCTTTCTAGCCTAAACATCTATCACAACCTCCATATTGAAATGTTGATGTAAGAGATTTGGATTGGGAGTAGTATATGTTTAGATTAGTATCATGGTATACATATGCACATGTTGTTGGTTGGTAATGATTAATTAGTTTGGTGCATCACCTCTTTAGTTTATTTTCAGTTATCTTTATTAGTTTCCCTTACAAAAAATGGGCACTAGTAATTTTAGAGTGATACATAATGGGAGATAACCTTTATCTAGAGATTCACCTCACTATTCAGGAAAACCAAAACATAGAGGTGTATCCATTATATCACTTAAGCGAGGAGGATTGAACATCCTCCTCAAGGGTGTAGTTTCTGTTGATAACAAAACTCAAGTTTGAAAAACCTTAAAATACCTCATGAATTAGTAATTTTATTCCTCTAATTTTTTCAAAATCTAAACTTTAAATTTTTATAAATTGAAAAGAAATCAATTAAAGAGTAAAATTGTATGTAGTTGAAACCAAATTTTAATGTAGCATGTAACATGTAATGGACAACTATTCCCCTTTTTGAACCACTTGGATAATTTGGACCAATGGAAAATTAAGAGTAATCAAGTCCCAATTTGAATAAATAATCAAGAATTTGATTTGAAAATATGAATTATTCCAAATCTCATGGAATTTTAATAGTACTCAATGTATTAACCATAAAATGTGGAACAATGATAGGTTCACTTGAAGAAAGTCCAAGGTTAATTGAATATCACTAGACTCAAACATACATCACCCACACATATTCAAATCACATTATTGTAGACAGATCTAGATTCTATTTTCATAATCTAAAGATAATTTATAATATTCATGACTAAACTAATCATATATTTTCTCAAATCAATGTAATTTATAACGTTTAAACTTAGAAACTTTATTTTTCATCTTTGTAGCTTAAAATAAAATCATTTTGAGAATTTGAACTTTAAAACTCTATATTTTACAAATTTGAATAGTCAAGATCATGAATGAGTATTATGCCCCAAGAATTGGTCTAAAATTATATATAATGCCATGCCCTTATGTTCTCAAATTTAATTGTATTTGAATCTTATAAGATTGATCTTGTAATTATTTTACATATGCATTTAAGTGTGTCTGATTTTTTATTTTGAGTATTCATAATTTGGTGGAAGGTGCATGTCATTTTCTCAAATCGTATATATCATTATACAAACATATATAATATACTATATTTTTAAACCTATTTAAATATTTTTAAAAATTCTGCATTATAAATTATAATTTTATTAATTTCAATCCTTGGAGCATTCTATTCTATAATTTTGAAACCTATATTTTATCCCAAATCTATTTTTTACATGTTCAGGAGACTTGGATATCCAATACAAACCCTTTTTTATGATCCCATTTTGACATGAAGGAGATAGTATAAAAGTCTCTCATCTCAATGGAAGAGGAAATTATATCAAGTCATAAAAATATAATCATGTTTTCATCTTGGATAGTTTCTCATCATTTGAAAAGAACTTTTAATCAAATCATGTATGTAAAATATTAAATGTGAGACAGACAATAGTCATGTCTAGTTAAATATTTCATTTAAGTATGCATTAAATTAATCATATATAATGTATATTTTATTCTAAAGTGCATGATATTAATCATGAAACCACTAATCAATATTAGAAAACACAAACACAATAGATGATAGTTTCATGGAATGTCACATAATAAGACTAAGGTACACATATAAGGGACATATTCAAATGTTGAAAAAGAAAATATTTCATGAACATTTCCAAGGTCCACAACCAATGGAAATGTTAATATTTTAGACAAATAAATAAAATATCTCATAGATATGTTTGATAAGCTTCCACATAAAGATAAAGGGGCACACACAATAAGAAAGAAAAATCTAGCCTATTATGAAATAAAAGTCAAAAACATTTAAGGAGTATATAAAAAGTGAAATTAGTCTATTCCATCCATATTTATCAATTCCATGTTGTTATAGAATTATCATATCCATGTATAATAATGTAAAATATGAGTGATCAATAAGACACTTATAAGACATGTATCTCATTGCATTTGAAGTCATAAAGAGATATAACTTGTTATAGTGTAACCAATATAATAAATGCCTCCAACATATGCATGAACACTAGGTAGAAGTGAGTACATCATCTAAGAATGAATGTATAATTGATGTCTTACATCACACTCATATAGCTTGTGTAATACATGCCTATATAAAAAATTAATATTATATAGTTTGATGAGTCTTCAACATCTCAAGATATTTAAAAAGTGATGGCAATGGCGAGTGGAGTTAAGTTGAGAAATGATAATATAAATTTTACTAATAAAGGAACGGATGGGAATGGATATACAAAGTATGGAAGCAAATCCCAACTATAAGGGGAAGAAGTGGGTGAGCCCATAGAGGTAAAATAATTGGAAAAGCTATAATTTCCATTAGAAAATGATTCAAAGATATATCTTTAGGTTAAATGGAATCTAAATCCAAACTTCAATGAAAAACTTTCTTATTTAGAAAAACTTAAGGGAAAGTTAGGGGAGTATTATGAGATCTACCTTGATCAAGAGTTAAAAATCTCCAAAAAAGGTGAGATATTTTGAATATTTATCCCTAACTCAATTAAAGCTAAATGTTCTACAAAACTTTCAAATGAATTTGTAGGGATTTTTTTTGGAGCTTGTCCAAATATTGACACATTCAAGATATAGGATTCCAAGTGTTAGACACCAAATACACACCTCAAATCTATTCCATGATCAATGAATTTTTCCTTATTCAATACAATAAAGAATAATATTTCACAAATATTTTAGTTGGAGGACATTGGTTCATGGCAAAATCAGGACTATTTCTCAAAAAATGGAAATCTAGTTTCGATCGAGACCAAGAAAGAATAAATCTCATGCCTATATGGGTTAGGATACAAAGAATCCCATTAGAATTTTGGGTTGAAGATGTCATCACTAGCATCACCAAAACTATGAGATACATAATAACATTTGATTTTGTTACCAAAAATAAAAATCTAATGGTGCATGTAATATTTTATGCCAATGCTTATATGAATCAAGATCTCTGAACATACATCATTATACACTCCTCTAGTGTGGAATGGAATCAAAATATATAAAATGAAAACTCAGCACTAAAATGTGAATGTGGTAATAAATTGGTTCATCTAACTAGGGATTGCCCAACATTTATTAAAAAGGGAAAGACATTCATGTTTAGAAAGGATAAATAATACTAGGCATGAAAAATTGAAGATGCTAAATCCTCTATGGGTGAGGGTTAACCCTCTATTACCAAGATACCATAGGAAAATCAATAGACCCACAAGGAATATTCTCAGGAAAATAAAACTATATAATATAAAAGGATCACCTGAGTCTAAACACTTTAGTCACACTATAGAAAGGGAAGCCTAGCAAAGTACAAGCTAAAAACCACATGACAAATCAAGAAGAATCTAAGTAATCACTATAAAACTTCAAGATGAAGAAATGAAATGATTTTGAAGCAAGAGACAAAAAGTTCCCACTCATGACTGAGGTAAAAAATTTTCAATAAATAATATCTCCTTAAAAATTCTAGCTTCATTTCATTAATAGGAATAACTTTTAATGCTTCCAAATCTCTAAAGAAGGAGAGGAAAAGGAGAAAAATACCCAAATCAATGATGAGAAATAACAAGACAATAAGAAACTCCCATCCAAAAATAAATCCCAAAAATAATGGACCTAGAACATTTATAAATAATAAAAAATGTGTTATGTTCTCCAATATTTAGAAAAGACAAGGAAAAGGAAACAACAATAGCATAGTCAAAAAACAAATTATAAAATCAACCTAATGTAGGTATTTCTATAAAAAGTGGAAGTCTAAATAGGTTAGAAGTCAAAAAATAAGAAAATAAACTAGGACATTGTGGATGGAATTCAGTCTACAATACATGAAATGTTCCATAAACTCCTCACAAGAAGTTTCCATGAAAATAATTAGTTGAAACATAATAGGATTGAATCACATCACCAAATAAAAAATGATCAAATATCTTTGAAATAATAAACTCCCAACTATCATTGTAATTTAGGAAACTAAAATGCAAGAAAAACATATTAAAGAAAATAAGCACAAAGTGTGGAAAGAGGCCAAGATGGCATCAGTCATATCCTCAAGAGCCTTAGGTGGCATAGGAACTTTTTGGAATGAATGGATATTAATAAGATAAACAATCCTTAAAAATTCTCATCAACTAACTATCCTCTTGATTGATTGTGATTTTGGTAAGATTTGGATCCTTTCAAATGTTTATTTCCCTAACACTCCCTCAACTCATAAAAAATGTGATATTATATAAGTCCTTTAGATCAACCTTCAAAGAAATCAACTAGATAATCATTGGAGTATTCAACACTCCCCTCTATCCTTGTGAAAAAAAGGAGGATCTCATATATACTCAGATAACATGGATGACCTATCTGACTTCATTCTTCACAATAACATTTTTGATGTGGAAATGAGTGGCGCTCCCTTTACCTTGACTGATAGATAGCTTGGAAACATCTTGATTCATGTCCATCTCGATTGTGCTATCATTGACTGTAGTTGGCTCATGACCCAACATTTAAATCTCTCCTGCCTTTGGTAGATTGGATAAAATCATAATATAATTAACCTAATTATTGAAAATAACTCTAAAAAGGACAAATATCCCATCAAATTTGAAAACATGTGGTTATCTCACCCAAAGATAAAGGAAATAATACAAGAATGGTGGGGAATAAACAACCAACATAGTGCCATGTAAAAACTTACCCAAAAACTCAAAAATGTCAAAAGAAATATAAAAAATAGAGTCATAAAATCTTTGAAAATATCTTCTATCAAAAGAAAAAAGTTGAAAATGATAATAAAAATAGTGAACAAGTGACAAATATATGAATGAATAAGGAGCTCTATTCTAAAGAAAAAATCCTATTAAGAGACTACCATAAACTTTTGGCCTATGAGGAAACTTTTTAGAGACTCAAATCAAGAGAAATTTGGCTTAAATAGGGATACCAAAACATGAAATTCTTTCATGTCTACTTTAAAACATATAATACAAAATAAGATCAATAAAAATACTCATGAAAATGGATTGGTATATCAAGAACTCACCTAGATGAAAGAGGAAGTTATTAGATACTCCAAGAATTTATTTTTAGCTAAAAATCCTATAAATAATATCAAAAATCAAGAGTTTGACTATCCTATTCCATCTCTAATAAATGCCTTCAACAATTCCAATATTTAAAAAAGAGTATATAAAGAGGTTGCTAAAGTAGTAGTGTTTCTTCTCAACAAGGACAAGGGCCCCGAGACTAATGTATTCCTTATAAATTTATTCTAGAATTTATGCCAAATTATTAAGGTAGACCTATCTCAACTTTATGATTAATTTTTCCTAATACGGAAACTTTTAAGAGATTTTAATAACACTTTGTTAGATCTACTCCCCAAAAATACTAGTGCATATGCTCTTAAGGACTTTTATCTCATAAGCCTCTATAAATTTGTTTATAAAATTTTCACAACACTCCTTACTCTCCACCTTCACCCTTTAATGAGAAAACTCATCACTCCCAACTAGGGTATTTTTTTCCATGATAGATAAATTTAGGATGGAATTCTATTGGTTCATGAAACTATGCATTCCGTGCAAACCATCAAAGAAGCTAGACTTATATTTAAACTTGACATGAGTAAGGCATTTGACAGGGTTGACTAGGATTATTTGGATATGGTTCTATAAAAATTAAGATTACATAAACATATATGACATGTCATTCATAATAACATAAGCACAACAATGTTCTCCATACTAGTCAATGGATAACCTATGGGTTATTTCAACAACAAAAGAAGAATCAGACAAGGAGATTCCATATCTCCCTTCTTCTTCATAATGCTCACTGGCACCCTTAGAAAGAACCTCATTGAACCTCAAATAAAATGTTTAGTAAAAGTATTTAACTCATTTTTTGGCATTCCTCCCTCACTACATCAATTTTTTATTTTATGATTTCATTTCCTTTGTAATCATTTCTATCAAAAAAGCCAAACAACTCAAGAAAATCCTTTAAGAATATGAGGAAGTTTCTATGCAAAAAAAAATATTGGCAAGAGCACTCTCTTATTCATTAATAATACGTTTCTTAGAAAAAATAAAATATCAAGAATCATGGGATGTTCAATCGAACCCCTACCTTCAAACTATTTAGGAATGCCTCTCTTCATTGGTAATATGCCTATACATTAATGAAGTCCTCTAATTGAATGTTTCAAGAAAACAATTTGGTTGGAAGGAAGTAATGATATCCCAGGATGGAAAGCTTATTCTTCTTAAAAATTTTCTCCAAAGTCTTCTTATTTATATCATGTCCCTATTAGGAATGCCTTCAAGTATCAAATAAAATATTGACCAAATCCAAAAATGTTTTCTTTGGATTAGAATAGTAATAAAGAACCATTTCCCCTGGTAGCTTGGGACTGAGTCACTCTACCTATGAATTAAGATGGACTAGTAATCATAAGACTCAATCTTATGAACATGGCTCTTTCTAAAAATATGGTTTGGAGGTTCATAAAGTATTGTAATATCTAGATAGTCATTCTTAGAGCAAAATATCTATAGCATAGACCAACTATCTCTTTACTCAATGAAAATATTTTCACTATGGATTCCTCCATTTGGAATCTTTTTTTCAAAGGCAAGGATATCATTAGACATATATATATATATATATATATATATATATATATATATATTAAATTTATGAAATGGATTCAATATTATATTCTAGGAGGACCCCTATATACTTGATCATCCATTGTCATATCTTAAACCTTGGTACCAAATTAGAGATCAAATGAAACAATAATTTATCAAATTAGTGGTAGACTATATTTAGATGCAAGGCAATAAAATAAATTAGAATCATATTTAGATTTATAGTGTCAAGAATGAGAATGCAATAATTATTTTAGACCTCAATATTCTTACCTAAAGTTATCATATTCCCAAACTTTCTGAATAATACACCATATCCTGGACTTCAAATCCTAGTGGAGAATATGAAGTGAGATTAGGATACACCCAAATTATCACTCCAAATAAAGAGATCTCACCATGGTATAAAATATGGGACAATGATTTCATTATAAAAGTTAATATCTTTTATTAGTTCTATCTTTAAAATAAGATCCTTAGCCTTGTTAATCTGGCTAAATAAGGTCTTGTGTTGATCAAACACTATGCTCTCGATGAGGCCTAATTTGAAATAATACCACATTTCCTCCTTCAATGTTCTTTTGTACATAGTATATGGATTATTATTTTTCATAAATTATAAATTAATTTGACCCATCCTAATTCTCTAAGTGACTTGTGGGTTGTTTGGGATCCTTCCTTCCAGAATAAACATCTCAAAAAATGGACTTTATCTTTCCCCCACTTAATATGGGGAATGTGGAAAAAAATAAACAATAAGATCTTAAGGGACTATTCTAGAACCTATAATATTCTTTTTGATAAAGCATTCAATTCAATTATTCAAAACTTTACAATCTTAAAAAAGAGACAATTATAAACAACTATCTAACCATGAGAACATAGCTAAAAATTTGCTCCTAAGCCCATTGTCTAGCACTATAACTGACTCTATAATGGAAACAAAGAGAAAGAATAAATTTATTCATCCAAATCAAGGATTGATTTTTTTTAAAAAAAAATTATGGATATTCTAAAGGAAACTAATGAATTTCTGGTAGAGGAGGATTCCTAAGAGATGACAAAGTAAATTTGATAGTTGTATACTAAGCAAGAATGTGTCACCAAACTAACCACAATGGAAAAGATCTAATATCCATATGAGGTATGCACATGAACATAGATATCAAAGTTAAAAAGATACTTATGAAGGGTGGATCCATTAATATAATAAACTACCTCAATAGGATCAATAAATTAACCTGAGCTATGGACTACATCATATAATAAAGTCTAGATATCAGCAAATATTTCCAAGAGGTGAAATTATATCATACGTAACATGAAGGTAATCACCTTAATGAATTATTTGATAACATATGGGTGATGTACATAGCCTTCAAAATATGGTGAAAGGGTGACACTTTTCCAAATAATTGCAATGCAATCATCACAAGAGATAGATATGGTTTGTCACACCAATGAGTATTAAATTATCTTAATTATACATACAACTATGATCAATAAAAATATTAAGAATGGATTTTATATCTCCTTCACATATGAGACTTAGGGAAACTTTTAGAATTATAAAATGGACAAAATGAAAAGACCTGCCACTATTCTTCACTATGTTACTCATTTCTCCTATTGCAATACTCTCCACAAATTTTACACCCTATACACAATGGGTGGAGATCTTAACATAATAGAAACCATGTCTAAAGATAATCTCAAAAATGATAAAGAGGTTTGGTATATACTCAAAATTTGTGGATTTATGAATTTCATCAAAAACATTGGTAGATATAACAAACACTTGTCAAAGAAATTTGCCAATTAGTGGGAAGATCATGTGGTCACAATTAACAATGTTTCTATTAAGATCATTAAAGGTCTCATTTCCCAATTCACAAGACAATAAATAGAAGAATTAAAATTCACTAAATTCAAAAAATATTACAAGGAAGATAGGGATAAATTATTTCATGAAAACAAGCGTATGCCTAAATGCATGGGGGGATTCTTGAGAGAGGCATCCCAAAACCATTCGACAGAGTTGGAAAATAAAAATTGAGGTATGTGACCTTGGATGAAAGGTATACTCTTGTGCATCATTTCAATTTGCCTATTTTGAATTACTTATGACATATTATCCCCCTAAGTCTTCCTTTTTATGTCTTGCATTCTCCTGAATCCTCAATATATGAAGTCAATATGGTCAAGAAAAAACATCCTCTCCATCAAGCTATGATTTTCCTAATTAAAAAGTTCTTCAATGCCTTTAAACCCATCTCCCTTGTCATTCCAAAAATGGAGAAGCCTAAAAATAAAAGAAACATCCCTTTTAGAATCTTCATAAGTTCATCTAAACCCTCGACCTCCTATTATAATTCCAAATAACCCATATCAGTTGATAGGGACCAAAATGAGTAAGAAATTTCCCCCTGATCAAGAATAAAAAATTTTCCAAATTTTTTTATGACCCATTAAAAGATAGTCTACCTCATTCAATAATAAAATATTTATAAAAAATGTTGCTGACCCCTCCCCTATTCTTACTCCTCATTCCACCTCCCACGATCTTGATGAAAGTATCAAAGTGGAGGAAATTACTAAAAGACTAAAAAATTTAAAATAAAATATCGTTACCTATGCTATTACTCAAGATAAAATTTATAATAATTCCAATCCCACCCTGAATCCCATGCAAATAAATCCACTTATAATTTAATGAACTCATAGAGGAGAATAATACCAATCCAAACATAGCAAAATTGAAGGTGAGGTGGATGTGCATAAATATATCCTACATTGGTTCTTAAAAGGACCAATGGAGGTTCAAAGAGGAAATTAACAAAATTAGTCTAAATGATGTTATTTATTATACTAAATATAACCTCTTATAAATTAGTTTATAGTTATAAAATATCAAGGAAAGATTATTCACTATGGAAAAAAATGAAAATCTCAGAAAGCTTGTGTATTACTGTAAGTTCACTGTCATGAGAATACTTCAAAGTATGGAGGCCCTTAACTACCTCACCAAAAGAAAATATAAAAACCCTGAGATTCTCATAATGGATAACAAGATGAAGGGATTTTAGAGGAGAAAGTTGAGCTTCAAATTGGCAAGAACAAAAATCCCCCATTAAAAAAATCTCACTCACAATTGGACTAAGACATATGAAGAGTAAACGGGACATAGAACTTAATTTCATGCTTTTATGCCACTTTTATACTATTTTCTACCTGATTATTTTGTTTTGTCCCTCTTGGCATGCTTATTGTAATATCTGGTCTCAAGACCACAAGTGTTTCCTTTTTGTAAAGCATAGTGTCCCTCATAAAAAACCTCCTTTACCAATACACAAAACATTTTTAAAGAATTAGTATATCCTATTTCTAATGACAAGGTTAATATATATTTTTTTTTGAAAATATATTAAATGTTTTTTGTATTTTTATAATATTTAATTTTTTCAGATTTTTTTTAAAAAATATTTTTTGTATTTGGTAAATTTTGAATGTGTGTAAAGACTAGATGAAACAAATGTGAAAATTAAAATAAATGGAGAGGAAAATAACAAATATATATGAAGAAGATATGTATAATGATTTTTTTTAATATTAAACAATGATCCCATGAATGGAATGCCCCCATGTAGTTCCTACATATAATAAAGGAATGACTAATTTTCATGAGAAATTAGAGGTATATCTCCACTCATGTCCATCATCTATTAAATGATTCATTGTATCATTATTTATAACATCATTTTCTTCATCTACATTGAGACAATACTCTAGATTATCATTATCATAATTGTAGTAACCTTCTTGGTATTTAAATTGTGATATGCCACACTAATCATGTTTTACATTTGTATATGAAAATATTATTTAATTATATTTTGGTATTACCTTATTTATTTATTTTTTATCTTTAGTATTTTCATCATTATCAAGAGTTTGCATCTAATTTTGAACTAGAGAAGAATCATGTATCACTACTTTAATATTAGAAATGGAAGTAGTTTTATTATGACTTATTTACTTGAATATCTTACCATATATTCTTTAGTGTTGCACTTATCTTGTTTTCTATTCATGAAGTAAATATAATTTTAAAATTCTTAGAAACCACATATGTAGCATTAGTCCTTTTAGGAACATATTGATTTTTACCTATATTCGTGAGAAACATTTTATTATGGATGATTTATTAATCACCTTGAGTTTATTTTCTCAACTTATCTTTTAGTTAATGCTCTTTGATTTTTTTCATTTTTGTACCCCAAATTTTATATCTTGTTCTTTTTATAGCCATTATTTCTCTAATTTTTCATTTTTTATAACAGTTAATGTTTTTAATTTTTTATTTATTCTACTTGAATTTGTTTCATAGTGTGATTGGGTTACTTGATTGGTTTATCTAGTATATGATCACCAATATCAATTATATTTTGTATTTTATTCTTCAATGAAAAATAAAATGGTCCATATAATTCACATGCATTTTATGATATGAACAATAATATTTTGATCTCCTTAGAGGATACATAGGAGATAATATGATAAAATTATTTTGAATTATTTATCTTATAATATCACTTGAGCTCTTAGTTTCTTTATCTAGACATTTTAAATCACTAGTTTTGGATGTATGTTTATTTTGAAACCATACTTCAATGATACATTTTGAGTGAAATAATATCTAGAAAGATATGTAGATATATAATTAACACTAAAATTATCTTAATTATTTTAATATGTAATCATATATTCAAGTTATGTGATCTTTAAACTTTAATATTGAATTTTATAATTCAAATATTCAATAGATGCTCTAATAGTGATTATTTGATCTTGAAAGGATTCACAAACACAAACCTTAGATAATTATGATTAAATGCACATACAATCACCATTAATAGGTTTATGGGAGGTTGAAGGGGTTAAGTAAGGAAATTATGACCACCTTCATAATGACATGTAAATTAGGGTGCCCATCGTCATCTAGTGTTAATAACATGGGCATTAAAATCTAAAATGAGCCTTGGATGGATAATAGGAATATGATGGTGGTGAAGATAAAATTGAGGTATAAGAGTATTAGGAATAGACTGAGTCACACATGCACTTTTGCATGTATTACTGACATGGAATATGTCTAATTTAATATTACATCAATATTCATTTATGAAGGCATGAGATTGTACATTATTTATTTTAGCTTTTTATGTTTTCTGGGTTTGATTAATGATTACATATAATGAATACCATGTAAGAAAGTAAGACAATGTTTAACACTAAACTATTACGCATTTAATCAAGATGCATTTATTTTTATTTTTATATAGATTTAAATCTTTGAAATTATGAAACAAGGATTTTGGGGTGAAAGTAGTCAAAGATATGTTTGCTTCACAGGCTCTTAGATGTATTGATTCTAGAAATATATAGTGAATGTGGACTGAAAGGCACTAAATATGAAGGATTCCATAATTATCATATCCAAACTATCCCACCTTTTGAGTTCATTGAGAGTAATTTTTTTGGGCTAATATATTTTATGTGGATAACAAGAACAAATGGTCTAAGGCTTCCTATGGCTAAAAAAAATCTAGGCATTTGTAATATGCTTCAACCTATGTGAATATTAATACATGTAAATACTATTGTCTAATGGCTTGAATATTGGGTTAATACCCCTCAAACCTTGAATCAGGTAAAAATAATTACTACTTTACCCAAAATTATATCTCTTATGAGATTTAAAACTTAGAGAAAATTATTTTTAGGGTCATAAAAATGGGAAACGAAATTTAAATTACAAATCGAAACAACAAAGGATAGAAATAAAAGATTTTAGATTCACCAATATATTTATATTATTTTTGATAAAACATAAATAAATTACATTCTTTTACATTTGAAAATATAAATATTTTAATATAAAGATGGAAAATATTCAATTATTCTAGATTTAACAAAAATGTTAAATATAAAATGTTTATAATTTTGAAAATCAATAAGAGGAGATAAACTTAGCTTGCACATGGATACCTATTGATTGTTTTATTATTTTAAAGTAAAAATTTTAATAATACGTGATTGTATTGGCTCAAGATAAAAATCGTGAAGAGAAACAAAGCTAAATACGTGTGATGTAAGTGGATGGAAAGGCAATACATTCTAGTCCATTGACCATAGACTTGCCCTAGTCAATTGTGACATGTAAAAGATAATACAATTGTTATAAAGATTAATTATTAGAATCTATAAAAACATAAATTAACATTTAATATGAAATATCTCACTTGTGACCACTCCTTCTACACACATAGCTCATGTATCATTAAATGGTCTTTTGATCATTTTTCATTAACTCCTATTGTAGATGAGCCATTACTACAAGAAATAATTATGTAAAAATATACCTATCTAACATCCTAAGAAACCTAAAATAACTTTTAGGTTGATCTAAAATATAAATTTATTTGTTAATCCCTTTAAAACACCTCCCTATTTAGAAAATCCCCCATAATAGCGTCTAGTTTATGTTATATTATTTTTCATAATAATCGAGTTTTATTCCTAGTTATTAGATAGGTTTGTAGTAAAGTAAATTAGTAAATAATGTGCAATAATTAAGCCACTAATTTATGTAAATAGATTGTATTTTTGACTTTTTTTTTAAATAGTAATAAATGAGAGAAAATATGACTTATCTTATTTTGAGCTATCTAGTTTGAGATAGGGTCTAAGAATTAAAGTATAAGATTGGGACAATATCAGAAACATATTATTGAACTTTCTTTTCTGATTGGATAGGAGCACTAAAAGTGTGACACCAAGATATTTAGCATTATATTCCTTTTTTGACACTATTGTCTAGGTGATATAATTTTTTTGGGTTCTACTTGGTAGGTCTATGTTACCCTATTAGTGAAATATCAAAGGGAAAAAGTCTATGGAGATCATTTTGTATCTATTTTAATCTTTAAAAGCCATAGGAGTTCTTTGTGCTTGAACTTGAAAAAATGTTGGGAAAGAGAGAGAAGACAGTAGTATGTAAATGATACATTGGATGTACTTCACACCCCATGTGTGATCATGCTTCCTACATACCAACACTATGAGGAGGGATCAAGATAATGTAGATCTCCGATTGAAGTGCTTGGTCCAATTATGTATGAAAATTCAACTGGATCCAAAATTGGGTATACTTCAGAGAGATAGGGACTGGTGAAAGGGTTTGAATAAGTTTAGAATAGTATTTGAAGATTGTATTAGAGAATAGGGAAAATTGCTTGAGTGTACTTGTTTTTATTCTTGATTCTCTCCTATAAATGAGTGTCAATTCTTTTAAATGGACTTTGAATGGCCTCCTATTAATTGTGGGTCAAATGAATTTGCATTAGGATGACATGAATTAAGATAACGATTCAAAAGAATATGACCATTTGAACAAAATTTGCACTTGGACAATAGCATCATAAGTAGGACACCATGGGTTTTAGTAGTCCTGTCCAAGTTGGGTTCTATCATTCAAAGGGAATGACACCTAGGGGAATGGATCTAGGCTTGAAATAACTATCTAGGTCTGTAAGGGTTAAGTCTATAAGGTTATGGATGACTAGGAATTGGTAAAATAAAATCTTATAAGGCTTTGTGAAAGTAAGTAGGAGGACCAATGGATTGGGTATCATTAGCCACACTCAAGTAACAAAATTTTGAATTTTATAGGACTACATTTATCCCCCCCTTTATTCTATTGACACAAAAAAGTGAAATACTAGGATAACATAAATTAGAAAGCATACCTGAACTTAGCTATAAAGGATAAGCTCATGAACCTATGTGGTGCTAGATTTGCATAGAGAGAGCATGTTGTGAAGTGTGTATCTATTATGAAAAATATAGAGTAGACCAGTTCTTAATAGATACACTATATCTAAAATAAGAATGTACAAAAGTTGGTTACGAGAGAGAGGAAGATAAAGGAATGAATACACTTGACTAGGTATGTGAACCACTATAAAACCTATTATGATGCTAGATTGTGTTGGGTGTGTGTTGTACTAATTTTTATATGACAAACATAATTGAGTACTCAATTCCCTAGAAGGTGGATCAATAATACAAAGGCTATCTTTTTGGATCCATCATCATCAACCAAGTGAATTTAATAAATCATGTGTGTAGTAATTGATGTTGGGACTATGTGTCTAATCCCTTTCAATATCTGGATCAAAAATACAAAGGTTGGACCTTTGGCTCTATCATTGCCTCGTGAAGTGAAACTATGAAGTGATACTAGTATAGAATATATGTCATATGAGATGGCTCATGGAGCCCATGTATGCTCTAAAATATTGATAAGGTGGCATGGATAGTTGAATGTATGCTAGAAACTAAGCCACTCTTGGCCATTTTGAAAGATGAAGGTTAGGATTATATGAAAGCCAATCTAAAACTAATCAAACATGCTTATATGAAAGCCAACATAAGAAGTTAAACTGATATGAAATTTCAACTTGAGAATTATTCCAACCACCTGTAGATAGAGTAAGGCACACAACTACTAAGAATGCATGGGTAATAAACTAAACTCAAAAACAAAAGAAGACCAACGTGCCATACACATTTCCCCCAATCATTGATGTCTAGAACATGTATTTTGATCTAGAAGTTATGTCAATTTACTAATCTAAAACTAGAAGTGAGATTCATCATACCATGCATGATACCCCCTATATCTAGATTCCTTGAAAACATTGTACTAAAACAATTGATTTTGACTGTTCAAGATGTGTAAAAATTATAGCTGAGCTAAATTTTTTTCTTATTATTGGAAAACTTGGGTATTTTTTTTCCTAAACAAGAGTTCCAAAACTACGACAGCATTATGTTTTTCATTTTTGTCCATTTTTTATGCTATTGTCCTATGTTGAAACTGGTTTTTGGTCTAGAATTGTCACTATTTTTCTATTCTATTCTGACTGGTTTGACCTATAGATTATGTACTGGGTGATCTAAATTTTGTTATTTTGATTGTTTTGAAATTTGATCTTTTTGATAAAACCCCTATTTATTTCCCCCTCTTTTGAATGTAGGAATGATGAACCTATAATGACTACCTTGAGAAGAAAGATTCTTGCAAGTGTGTTATGTTGTATAGATACATGATATAAAAATGATGTTCGACAAGATATCTCTAGATATAACAATTTTTATATTAAAAGATTGTTATATCAATAGGGTTATGCCTAGATAAATATAAAAATGTAAAATCGTGTGAAATATATGAAACTAGAACTAGAAATGTTAGATGTTGGTTGATAGTTGTCAGTTATTAGTTTGAGGAATGGAGCTTGATGTCCATCATGGCATCTAAGAAAGCAAGGTACATTCATGATATGGATCATGACATTGCAAATAAGGACAAGAAATCAAGCAACAAGAATACAAAGAAAGAACCAACAAGAAAGAAACATACAAGGTTATCTAAGGGGTCACTCAAAAAAGGGACATGGACACATGTCATGCAAATTGGAAATCAAACATACAATACATGTTAAAATACCACATACACATACAATTTGAAATAAGCAAAGATTGAAATGAGGTCCTTAGGTATATAGAAGAGTAAAATCAAGGGGAATTGGAAAATGTCCAAAGGTACACACACGTGAATAGAAGCAAAGGACATTGGAAAATGTCCTAAGGTATGCATAAGAAATAAAACTAGAACTATAAATGCAATCACATCTAGATATGAAAATCAAGAAAGGAAAGCATGTAAAAACTAGAAAGTTATAATCACATCTAACTCATCAAAGCTAGAGTGAAGGTATGCAAGACATGTTAGTAAAATACTAGGTATATGCTAAGAGATACACAAGTGATAGATACTAGTGAAATGTTGATATAATAATAGATGTAATCTAGTAAGTAATGTATATCAATATGATACCTTAGAGTGTGTAGTGTAGGATTGACATAACATGTATGGTGTTGTCATGTAGAATATGCCCCTAGTGGGTATGCATATCTATGTGTGTATCAAATGTAGAAGTAGGAATTCCCCATTAATGGGTAGAGTGAAGCAATCAAGTAGATAGATGCCACTACACACACTCAAAAGAGATCAAGTGAGCATGGTAGTGTAGATAAATCAACATACAATAGCATGAAATAATAAATGTAAGTCCTAACATTATAGTAGTAATGTAAAGCATGGATGATTCATACAATTGATTTTTTTTAGTATTTTCATATATTTAATTTTTTTCTTATTTTTAGAAATATTTGAATTGTGTAGAATCAAGTAGGAGAGATTATGTACAATCCATGCTAAAAATAAATTATATACAAACATGTTTAAAAATAACATACTATACATGGAATCTATGTAGATGCAAAAATTTCATTGGATTTTTAAGTTTAATTCCTTCGAGTGAGTTTAGATGTTGTACTTTAGGGTTAATATTTTTAGTAATGATGTAAGGACCTAGCCAATTTAGTTTGAATTTTCCTTTGATTTCTTCTTTGACATTGACATTGCAAATGCTTTCTTTGAGAACAAGATCATTAACTTTTAATTCTTTGATGTGAATTCACTTATTATAGGATCATTATATAAATTGTTGGTATATTCTAAGGTGTTTTATAGCTTGAATGCATATATGGTCTAACTGTTCAAGTTGGTGTAGATGTTTTTCATGATATTGGTCATTATTGAGAATACCTTTAAGGGAAGCATGAAGAGATGGGATTTATAATTCCAATGGTAGAACTATCTTTATGCCATAAATGAGTGAATAAGGAGTAGATCTTATGGTCATATGGATACTTGTGTAATAGGCCCATCATGCTACAATTAGTTGATTGTGCCAATCATTACCAAATTTGGTTACTATTTTACTCAAGATTTTGTTGATTATTTTATTAGTGGCTTCTGCTTGACCATTTCCTTGTGGGTAGTATGGAGTGGACAATGTGTGTTTAATTTTGTATTTGGTACAAAAAAATTTGAATGTTTTAGTCTTGAATGATGTTCCATTATCAGAAATGATGGCTATAGGAAGGTTGAAGCATGAAATAATATGAGTCATGATAAAACTATAAATGTCTTCACCTATGGTAGATTGAAGTGGAACTACTTCCACCCATTTGGTTAAGTATTATGTAGTTTTAATTTTGAATTTATGTCCATTGACAAATTTAAGGTTACTTTTTCCATGAGATAAAATCCCCATAACATGAATGGCCATAGAGAGATGATAAGCTGTAATTATTATGATGGTGGATGTTGTAGATTATTGTGTCCTTGACATTTATCACATAGCTTCACATATTTTAAAAATTTATCTTCCATGGTAGGCTAGTAGTACCCTTGTCAAAGTAATTTTTGTGATATGTCTCCTCCACTAAAATGACCACCACATTCACTATTGTGTATTTGAGGTAGATAAATTTTGGCTTTTACTAAGGTTAAACATCATAGTAAGTGTATGTTGGAAGATTGTTTAAAAAGGTCCCCACCAATGATTACATAACATATTCCTTGTTTTTGTAACTTATGTTTGTCATTTCAAGAAAAAGTATTTGGTATAATAGATTTGTTTAGAAAGTTTTAAATATCAGAGAACCATTCTAGGATTGCATAACTTCATGTACTAGCTAAGACAAAAAGAGCTATCAAATCCACAATGGATATTGATGGTAATTGTAATCATTTAATTGTAAAGACTGATTGATCATCGTTGATGTCAATGGGAATTAGAGATGCAGTATTGGCTATTGCATCTGCATGTTTATTGTCTTTTCTAGGGATGTTCTCAATATAAAAGTAGTTGAATTTAAATAAAAGACACTGTACCTTATTGCGGTATGAGATAAGGTATTCTTATTTTGTTTGATAAACATCATTTAATTGATTGACCATAAGTTGGGAATCACTAAAGACTTGAATTAATTTGATTTGGATGGATTAGGTAGTGAATATTTCAAAGATAAGTGCTTCATATTTTGCTATGTTTTTAGTATAGGAGAAACTTAATCGATATGCTATAGGAACTATGCGACTGGAAGGATTGACAAAGATAGTGCTTGCCCCTATACTAGATGCACATTGAGAGACATAAAAAAACATGGTCTAGATATCTGAATGGGTAGAATAGGTGGTGAAATCATCTCTGAATGTGTCAATGGTGTTGTTTCCAAATGGTCTATAGTTATTTGGCCCTTTATTGATTTCTAGAAGACTATTTTTAAGTCAAATTTTGTTAATAACACAACCCATTTTGTGATGCAACTAGAAAGATGTGGTTTAGCTAGTAGGAACTTTAAGGGGTCTACTCTTGTGATATATTGAGTCTTGTTATTGACCATGTAATGTTGGATTTTTTGTGTGGCAAAAACTAATGCTAAACATAGTTTTTCTATTTGGGAGTAATATTTTTCATAATCAACCAATGTGTGATTGATATAATAAAGTTCTCATTAGGTATTGTGATCATTAAGTTATGCTAAGAGTTTTATTAATGCATGATCTATTGCTAAGATATATAGTAGAAAAGGCTTGCCTAGGATAGGTGGTACTAAAATGGGTGAATTAAGAAGATATTGATTTATTTTATTAAAGATTTCTTGATAAGCTTGGTCCCAAATAAACTTTGTATCTTTCTTCAGCAAGAGATTGAATGGCTGAGTTTTATCAACAAGTTGTGGTACAAAATGATGGATTACTTATATCTTGCCTTGAAGGGAATGAATTTGTTTTAAGTTCATAGGATGTGGCATATCAATTATTTCTTTGAATTTCTTAGGGTCAACCTCTATTCCACACTGATAAATAATGAAGGCTAAGAGTTTTCCCAATGTAACTTAGAATACACATTTCTTTGGGTTTAATCAAATGTTATATTGCCTAAGTCATTTAAAAATATTTTGTAAATCAATAGCATGATGTTGTAATTATGTGGATTTAACTAGTATATCATCAACATAATCCTTGATAGTATGGTGAATTATGTTGTGAAAAATGTGCATCATAGTACACTGATATGTGGCTCTAGCATTTTTTAATCTAAAAGGCATGACAATGTAAAAAAATATACCCCAAGGTGTTGTAAAATATGTTCTTTCCTTATCTTCTTCATCAATTTTGATTTTATTTTAATGAATAAAACCATCCATAAATGATAGCATTTCATATCTAGTTGTGGAATCTACAATCATGTTGATATTTGGTAAGGAGAATTCATCTTTAGGGCATGCTTTATTTAAATCTTAAGAATTATAACAACATAAAATTTGTCTATTAGGTTTTATGATGAGAATTATATTGGAAATCCATTCAGGATGTGTTACTAGTCGAATGAAATCAACATATAAGACACATTGTATTTCATCTTTGAAAGGAGAGCCACCTTATGATGCATTTTGTGAATTTTTTGTTTACCTAGTTTAGCATTGGGGTATAAAGGAATTTGATGGACTGCTATAGATTTATCAATTCCTATCATATCTGAATATGACCAAGCAAAGATTTCAATAAAATATATTAAATATTGATGAGTATCTACATCCTCTTCCTTTTGTAGGGTAGTGGCTAATAAGATAATGTGGGGATCTTTGTCATTTTTGAAATTGAAATTTATTATTTCCTCATTAAGTAGTGTGGAATGATCAAGTGTATATGGAGTCATAGGAATAGTATCATTTGAGTTAATTGGTATATCAAGGAAATAATCTATATTTTATCTAAAGTAATTATGGGCATTTGTGTGATTTGGAAATTTGTTTTTATGATAACAAGATGGGAGGTCCTCATATGCTCCAAGAAATTGTAGGAGGGATTCATCATTAGAGAATTAACCTAATCTAAACATATTAGGTGAAACTATATTGACAATTGGATTAGGATAAACCAATGATAATGTAGAGGTATGATTAACTACATTATCAGTATGTTCAATTGGTAGACAAAATTTTATGTGTTTAGAAAGGGAGGGAAAAGATGTATCATGATTAAGGTTGAACTGGTATCCCAACCCTTACATTTGATGTTGTGTGGATGCCTTGATAGGATTGACTATTCCTTATTCATTTTTAAAAAGTCCTTTACCTTGATATGCCATCTTATTAAGATGTTTGAGTGTAAAATGTGAGGTGAATTGGTGATCTAGTTTTGGTTCTACAATAGAATTTGGATTTGTTTAATTTTACATATGATTTGAGGGTTCATTATGAATATTGGGTTGTGTAGGTATACTACCATGAGTAAAGTGTGGGATGTAATTCTATGGGGATTCAGAAAAATTGTAATATTTGAAAGGATTATTATCTATTGGGCATGTGTATATGTAACCTTTCGAACTAAATTTTAGACAAGCATGGAGTGTAGAAGGGACTACATGCATATCATGAATCTAAGGCTGACCAAGTAGTAAATTATAATTAATGTCATTTGGCATGACATGGAAAGTGTTTGGTAGTGTCTTAGGCCCTATGGTATGATTAAGTGTTATTTGACCCATTACTTTCTATGGAATGTTGTCAAAACCTCTAATGTTCATATCAAAATGGTCTAGATCTTGAGGTTGTTTGTTAAGATGCTTAAGAAATTATATGTTTCAAATGTTAAGTCCTAAGCCATTACTGACTAACACTCTGTTGACTCCATCATTAGTTATTAATTGAATATACAAAGGTAGATTTTGTTTAATGATGTGCTATAGGGGCAAATCCTCTTTCTCAAAAGAGATATGCTCTTCAATCCATTTCATTGTGTTGAGGATAGATACAACATAAACTAGTTCAGCTGAAATAAGAATTATAGTATTATGAAGAGCTACATACAACACATCTTTGTAAATATCAGATTGCTAAAGGATTTTGAGAATAGACATTATATCTAAAGGGGTGCTAGCTTGAGTGGTGAAGCTATAGCCCTAGGTGTAATCAACTTTATTATCTTCATAAAAATGGGTGATAGTGTGGACTTCATGATCTACTATAGGCATAAAGTTGGTAGTAGATATGGGATAAGATCTAGATGTACCAAGTTTGAAAGGAGGAGGGATATATACAATCACTAGTGTTTACTTGTGTCTAGTAGTGATAAAAAGATACTTAAAAGTTGTGAATTAGCTATATGCATGTTGGAAAAAGCATGAATATAAAGTGAAATGCATAAATTTTGAGTTGTGATTTGTGTTATCATATGTTTATAAAGAACATTCTTTAGTGAGTAAGGGACAAAGAGTATGATTTTTTTCTTAAATGCATATGAACTTTTCATATGAAACATGACATTTTGAATGCCTTTGGTATGATAAATTAAAAAAAAATTCCATATGAGGAATAGAGAGCGAAGGATAGAGAATATGAAATTTTGCATAAAGGCATATAAACTTTTGACATGCAACATGACATTTTGAATGCACTTGGTAAGGTAAATTTAAAAAACATTCCATGTGAGGAAAAAAGATCAAAGATTAGAGAACATGAATTGTTGCATAAATGCATATAAACTTTTGATATCAAACATGACATTTCAAATGCATTTGGAAAGATAAATTTGAATAATTTTCCATATGAGTGAAAGATAATATGCAAAAAGAATTTTGGAAAATTGTGCATGTTTGGAAATGAATTTTGTAATATCATCCCATTTAATGAAACATAGACATGAAACGTAAAGGATCAATTTTTTTACTAACATATGATAGAATTCTTGATTCATGTACATGATAAGGCCTATTATGGTTTCCTTATTATTTTCAATAAAATTAAGAAAAAGTTTTCAAATAAAGGAACATCATTTTTTCAATTTGGCTTATGATGTAAGGTGATACCTCAAGAAGCAAAGTAGGAGCTAGTATATGCAACTCGGGATTTTTCAAAAATATTTATGAAAAATAATATGAATTTTTGAATTTAAAACTAATTTTATAAGTTTTATATGAAATAAAAAATTCATAAAATGATTGGGAAACTATTCAAGAATAACTAGGAGTTAGTTCATGAAACCAGGAATTATTGAATGAATTTTAAAAATTTGTATGATAATTTTTTTTTTTAATTTTGATATGAATTTATAGAAATTTTTTATAATTTTTATTGGAAAATTTATAAAAAATTAGAAAAAAATTATAAAATTAGCACTATTTCTTTCCAAGTATTTGAATGTTTTTGTATGCAAAAAGGATCTAGTATGTGCAAACTAGGGTTTTTATAAAATATATTGAAAAACTTGAAATTAATATGTATATTTTTTTTTTAAATATAGAAAAAATAAATAAATTATGGAAAAAAATTATAAACAATTTACCCTAGGGTTTATAGGCTTTTTGTGCAAAATTTAAAGTAAGTCAGGTTCACCAAAGGTTTTATTATTTTTTAGAATAATGGAGTTTTATTCCTAATTAATAAATAGGTTTAGAGTAAAGTAAATTAGTAAATAATGTGAGATAATTAAGCCACTTATTTAAGTAATATATTGTATTTTTACCTTGTTAAAAATAGTAGTAAATGAGAGAAAATATGACTTATCTTATTTTGAGTTGTCTAGTCTGAGACTAGGTCTAAGAATTCAAGTATAGGACTGGTATAGTGTCAAAAATAGGTTCCTAAACTTTATTTTTTGATTGGATAGGAGCATAGAATGTGGGAAACCCTATTTCTCAACAATTTATCCCTTTTATAGCATTCTTATCTAGGAGTTCTGAGTTTTTTGGGTTTTACTTGATAGTTTTGTGTTACACTGTCAGTGAAATATCAAAGCCCAAAAGTATGCAAAGCTTGTTGTGCATCTTTTTTAATATTCAAAATCCCTAAGATATATTTATGATTAAACTTAAAATTAAAATTTTGGAAAGAGATAGAAGGGGTTAATATGTAAAGGATATGATAGACATAATTCACACCCCATGTGTGGGCACACTGCCTACATACCAATAATCTTAGGAGGGATCAAGTTAATGTAGTTATCCCATTGAAGTGCTTGGTTGTATTATGTATGAAAATGTAACTAGATGAAAAATTGGGTATATTTAAAAGGGCTAGGTACTGGTGCAACTATTTTAATAAGCTTGGAATAATAATGGAAGGTTGTATGTAGAGAATAAGGAAAAATAATTGAGTGTACTTGCTTGTATTCTTACTTCTCTCTTGTAAATGAGTGCCAACCCTTGTAAATGGACTTTGAGTGACCTTTTATAGCGAACATAATGATGTGGGTAAAATAAATTCATGTTAGTTTGACATGAATTAATATAATTATTTGAGAAAATATGACCATTTGAACCAAATTTTCACTTAGACAACAACACTAGAAATAAGACACCCTAGGTTTCAGTGCTCATATCCAAGTTGGGTGCTATTGTCTAGAAGGAATGAGACCTATGGGGATGTGTATAGGACTAAAAGAGATGATTGGGTCTATAAAGATTAAGCTCAAAAGGCTATGGATGATTGGGAATTAGTGAAATAAAATTCTATAAGGGTTTGTGCAAACAAGTACGATGACCTATGGATTGGGTGTCATTAGCAACACTAATGTAAACAAATTTTGCATTTTACATGACTACATTATACCAAAAGCATCCTCCTTGTTAAATAATATCTAGTTTTTTCAAATTTGAATTCATGTAATAGGTTTTCCTTAAATTTTAGTGAGCCCCATCTAAAGTAATTAAAAATATATCACTATAAATCCACATTTAAAATATTTTTTCACATAGAATTCTCACACATTGAAACATCCTATAACATTAAACAACACATTGAGAGAAAGTCATCTATTCTTTTAAATATAAAGTCTATAAATCCTATTAGCATTTAGCTAAGTTTATATACATCTTCATAGGTGAAAAATCACTTTTGAAGCACATTGTATGCACCTAAATTTTCTCACCTACATTAATGTCGCTAATATTCTCATTAATCAACACTAATACTATTTAACCTAATTTATCTCACTAATTTATCCCTATCCTATTCATTTATCTAATACTTTTCCCTTCAATATTTCATCATTCACTAACCTTATTCATCCCCACCAATTAGTTAATCTATCATAATCCCCATTATCATATCCTAATCCCATTTATATATTATTTTGGAATTTTAAATTCTCATTACCCCACCTAACCACTTATACTAGCCTATCCCTAGGCTGTCCTACATCCCTAGTCCCTAATCCTCACCTAATCCCTGTCTAAACCCCTTCTACTCTTAATTAACTCTTAAGAAGGTTTACAAACTCCTCTAAAAATAGAACCTTCTCCAAACCTCCCTCTCATCTCAAGAATCCTCCAATTCTGGAAGCTTCCAAGGAATTTTAAATTCCTTGGATAATTTACAACCCTTGGATCTCCTCAGTCTAACTTGAAAATTCAACCCTTGATTCTTACCTACTCGATCTATATAAGCAACCCTTCTCCTTTATGAAATGCCAAATTTAAACCTTGTATAAAATCCATGTAAAAATAATCTATCATTCTCATAACCAACCCATGTTAGTCCATGAATCAAGTATTTGTCATAAAAAATCCTTCAATCATGCCATCACTATGTCAAATATGAGTCTAATAAGAAATCAAAAATCCTAGAATAGAGTTTTTAGGATGTAAGAATGAATTTAAGAATGTTATATTTATAATGATTTACCTATTTTATCCATTCCTATTGGTTTCATTAGGTTTTAGGTTTCTATTGCTAATTTTGGTAATATTACTTGAACCTAAAATTTGGTGCACATTTTAGTGACCAAGGTGGGAATTTTCTCCCAATTTAACCATTTTGTGTGTTAGAAATCCTTTTGGTAGCTTGTAAGGTTAGATAGTAGGAGAAACATCTTGTAATTTTGAAAATTTTGCATGTATAGGTACAAGTCATGATTTTGTACTGGTATTAGCAACATTGGACTAGATAGTCATGACTTTGTCTCATAAGTCATGATTTTGTCTTAACTACCAAACTTAACCACTAACCATTTTCCTTGAATGTGATAGTTTCTATATTTTCAATAATATCAAAACTTACAAATCATGATTATGTAAAGTTAGTTGTTATTTCCCCCTTTGACTCATAGTTTTTCAAATTTCTAACTTGACTCGACCATCCTAGCCCAAGTCACCCTGACCCAATGTGACAATCCTAGCTTGACTCACCCCAACCTAAATTTCTTAGGCTATCCTAACTCACTCATGATAATGTGGTAAAAAATTGTGATATTGTATATTTTTGATAAATTCCTAAGGAATGATCTTGGTCTTCTAATCTACAAGTTTTTAAAAAAATAAAATTTTGTTTTTTTTATACAAGTTTATTCATCACATAGTGTGACATTTTATTGCTCATAACCTCTTTTGTCTTTACATCCTAAGGTTTTTTTATCTAAAAAATATATAGTAACTAACCCTATTCTATCATATTTTTATCTATGTGATTGGTAGGATAGAAAGAGGGAAGCTAAAATAGAAGATCATCTATAGACCAAAATAGACACAACCCCTTTAACCCTTTTTTTCTTATCATAAGACAAAACCATGGATTACAAAAATTATAGAATCACAATATTGTGCTATTTACTTGTGGTATTGATTCCTAAGTAGTGATTTTAAAACTCTAACATTTGTTGTCTATTGGGTTAGCATCTTTAGATCCATAATATAGACCTAGATAAATATATAATTAATACATCCTCTATTTTTTAGATTTGTCAATCAATTTTTTTGGACATTTTTGGTAAAAATGTGTGATCTAGGAATTGGACTCAAGAGAGGATGGTTAGTATGGTGTTAGTTCCAAAATACAAAATAAACAAAATAAACACACTAATAGCATAACATCTCTAGGTATAGACACTAGGGAGAGCTTAATAAACAAAATCAAATGACAAGCAGAACAAAAAATCAAGGAATCAAACACAAGAATTCCTTCACCTTCCTTGGATGCTCCAAATGACTTTGTAGTAATGGCTTACTTGGCTTTTGCTCATGAATTCCTTGGTAATGGAAGCTTGGATACCTCCATCTCTCCTTGACACCTTTGGCTTGTGGCTTGTCTTGGCTTGGAATCAATTCGGCATGGTAACACTAGCTGTATGAAGATTTTATAACCAATTTTGCATTATAACTTTGAACTATTTAAGATTTTAAATGATGTTCTAAGGCCTCATATTTATATATTTTTGGATTTGATCAAAATCAACCTCAACCATCCATCTCAAGATTGAGATGTGTGGTTAAGGATTAATTCAATCTTTGGAATTAAGTTTGTAATTATCCTCATCATGGCATTGATATAAGGGGAAATTAAGAGGCATGGAGGGAATTATGGAAGGCATTGGTTAGGCATGGGAGGCATAAATCCTGATATTTGTGGCATTCATGGCCTAGAGATGTCTTCCCACGAAATGAAGTTACCTGATGATGCAGATATCCAATATTCATTTCCAAAAATAAGTATTCAACAATTTTCTATGGAATTCTTAATTATGCCTTGATTTGGGTTAAATAGCTCTTAAGCATGATTAAGCACTTTGTGCACAAATTAATCAAACTGATCATAATGCCTTGTTATTAGTCTTAAATATGAATGGATTACAATTGGAAGTCCACGTTAGATGAATTGGAACCATATTCCCATTTAGAATTTTTCCAAAAACAAATAACAAAGGCATGAGTCCTATGTAAAATATTTGATAGGAAAGGGTAGTCCAGAGCATGTGGGTACAAAATTAGCATTTTGACTCAAAATGAACTAATCAAAGTTAGCTAGCCCATTAATTGCATTACCCCATTTAGGCATACCCTAACTAGAATCAGCATTTGAATATGTCAATTTCACAACATTTAACATATTTTAGTGTTTTTAGGCCAAATTGTGCTTTTTACATAGAAATTGGTCAAAATCTTCATTGGAGGTTATCATAAGCCAATTTTAGGTGTTTATAGTTTTCCCATGTTTGGAAAGGTGTTTCAAGCTATAAGCATAGTAACATATTCTCAAAGAATGAAAAGGTCTTGTATGCTTATAATTTCAATGATGATAAACTAACTATATGATGCCCCCTCAAGGGAATGGTTGACATAAGGAGGTTAGAAAATGATCCCTTGAAAAGAAAGAAATGAAATGAGGGGATCAAAGAAAGGAAATATGATGGGGTAAAAACACAATGATATTGAAAAAGTAGTCAAAATCATTGAGAATGCAAGTAGGACGGTGCATAATGGTTTTCCCAAAGGTGGTTATAAGCATTGTACCCCAATAGTGGAAACATGGTATGATAACATAATGATTTGCCCAAAGGTGGTTATAATCATTGAGAAGATGGAGCTACCCTAATTAGGATAGACAAACAAGATAACATGCCCCTGTATAGGTGAAAAATTAAAGTGGTGACAAAATAATGATTTGCCAAAAGGTAGTTATAATCATTGAGAAATGCATGTATAATGATGTGAAATGATTTGTTCATAGGCACTTATAATCATTGGACCTCGATTATGGAAAACATGATAAACTTGGCTAAGGATGATGATAACTTAAGACATAAGGTAATGATGAATTGGAACAACCTACTAGTAGAAAGAGGCTCATCCAAACTAATAAAGGTTGAAATTATTTCATGGTTGATTACTCTATTTGGGATATGATTGGGAGTGAATCAAGATGTTAGTGCTAAAGAGATGCCACCATTGTTTAATAGACTTCTAGAAGTTGAGGTTGGTTATAGCATGTGATGGTAGGCTTTAAGATAGAACACCATAAAGACTTGGACAAAATATGCATGAGAACTGACTCCCATAATCCAATAATCAATAGAAAATAATGCACCAATGATATAAATCATGATGATAATGTAAACATATGAATATGGATGGATTTGAGTGAAAGTGTGGGCAAAGAATCACCCAATGAACACACATGAATTGAATCAAACAAATAGTGTTGAAATCAAACAAATAGCCAGACAAACTAACAAAATAAGCGTAAACAAACAAACAAACAATGTAATAAAAACCCTATGAACATTACCCCTAGAAAATAGGTGAAAACTTAATAAATGAATAAAATGGGGGAGTATAAGAAAAGAAAAAGTGTGGTTGAGTTGGATCTATATGCACTAGGTAAGTGGATGTTGTCTACATAGTTTTATGGATGTAATATCTAATAAAAAAACTTCATGCCAAATGTAGCTCTCTTAGGGAATGGGAAAAATGTGACAACTGATGAAAAAAAATATAATGGATGTGATAGAAGAATAGGAATGATCTTGAAAAAGGTAAGTGGGTGAGAAAAAAAGACCAAAAAATAATGGAGAAACTAAATGACAAGTGATTTGCTTGTAACTTAGTAAGGGTTACCAGAATCCTTAAGGCAAAGAAGTGGTCAATGTTTTTTTTATTTTCTACCAATTTTTTAAATGTTTCTAGAATTGTTTTGGGGTATCTCAACTCAATAAAGAATAAAGAGATGCTACGTGGCTCAAGCTCATAAAATGGCAACATCATGGCTTAAGTTGCTCACAAAATGGTGAGAGTATTCAAATATAGATTGCTTGCAAAATAGTGAGAGTGTTGGGAAAAGGGTGACTAAGCTGACCTCAATAAGTATTGAGAAATACCTCCATAGTCCCATAATAAGACCTCAAATCATTGTATTTCCACCATTTGAGTAAATCAATTAGACTAGTGTAGTATCCAATTCAAACAAAATAGGCAAAATTGGTAAAAAAACCACAATATAGCATAGGAAGTGGTAAGTTGGTACATCAAGGCTTAATATTACCCCTAGTTTTCCCATAGGTGGTTATAACTAGGACACAATGGCATAGATAAATGTTAGTAACTTTTCCAAAGGTGGTTACAATTAATAACAAGACTGGTGGTAAGAAAGGACTAACAAACAAAATATGTAATTACCAAAACTTCTATCACACTATCCCAAGATATTCTCCCTATCTAAAATACTTGAAAGAATTGATGAATTGATTAGATACCTTGATGTTAACAAAACATAAAAAATGATAAAAACTAAGGTCAAATGGGCTAAGATTTAGAACACATTGCGTTAATAGGTTGAAAATGGAAAGTAAATATGGGAACGAGGATAAATAAGGGCAGTATGTGTATAAAGAAGAACAATGATAAAATGGTATAACTAGAATGGTCCTTACGAACAATACACGTTAGCATTAGAGCATAGTACCACTTGAGAGGAATAATATCCATTATCTCTATAATTTCATCACTATTTGGTGTGGCAAGCATGTATGCTCTTGATCCACAATCTGTAGTGATGATGAAATGCCCTATCTAGTTTGGTTTAAATTTCCCTTTAAGTTTCTTCTCAACTGTTGTATTCTTTTGGTAATTATAGTTCAAGAACAAGATCACCAAGTTCAAATGTTCTATACTTCACCAAGAACAAGATCACCAAGGTTTTATTTAAGAACAAGATCACCAAGTTCAAATGTTCTATACTTCACATGCTAATTATAGTGGCCTTTGAGTTGATTCTAGTATGCTTAAATATTATTGAGTGCAACTATAGATTTTTCATCACCTAGATTTAGCTCTTGCAGACAAGCTGCTTGATAGTCATGATCATCTAGGACTTGCTTGAAAGAGATGTGTAGTAAAGGCAAATTGAATTAATTGGGAAGGATGGATTTATTAACATAAACAAGTTAGTATGGAGTGTATCCTATAGGGGTATGATGATTGGTATGGTATGTCCAAAGGGCAGGGAATATCTAGAGGTGCCAATCATTATTAGCATCATTAAAAATATTTTTAAGAATGTTGACAATGGTTTTGTTGTATACCTCATCTTGGCCATTACCTTGAGGGTAACATGCTATATAAAAGTGTTGAGTGATGTTGTATTTAGTACATAACTATTCTACATCTTTGTTCTTAAATGATTCTCCATTATCAGATATAATGTTAGAGGGGATACCATATCAATAGATGAGATGGTTGAAGATGAATTTGGAAATTTTCTTTCCAATCATGTATGTGAGGGGTATAGCTTCAACCCACTTAGTTAAATATTCAATGTCGATAAGGATATGTTTATGGCCATAAGATGAAGTGGGGTTTATCTTCCTAATGAGGTCAAGTCCCCATATAGAAAATGGCCATGGTGTCAACATCAGTTTCAGAATTTATACTAGGGCATGAATCAAATTAGCATGCCATTGAAATTTGTCACATTTATTTACATATGAAATGGCATCTAAATCCATTATGGGACAATAATAACTAGTATGCAAGAGATTTTTGGATAGGACAACCTCGCTAGAATGGGCTCCACATAATCCTTTGTGAACTTCTCTTAATGCTAGCATATACTCTATTGAAATTAAACAATGGAGCAAAGTTCCATCAAAACTATGATGGTAAAGGGTGGATCCAAGTAAAGTATAACAAGTGGACTGATGAATGAAGGCTTTGGCTTATTTTTGAGATAGGTTGGGTGGTAGAAATTGGTCATGAAGGTAGCTGTAAAGGTCTGAGTACTAGATAGAAATAGGACCAACAATATCACAAATCATGGAAATGATTTAAGGTTCATAAGCTGGTGCTAAAAAATTATTAATAAGGAACTAATACTCTTTAGCTTTATCTATTTGTTGAATTAGAGAGCCAATAATAGCCATGTCATTTTAGTTCTATTACTAGCCCTCGGTATATGCTCAAACTAAATGTTGGTAATTTGCTTTTTAAGAGTGTTGACCTTATCTTTATATGGAACTAATTTATCATCTTTGGTTTAAAAATGATTCATAACCTAATTAATAATTAACTAAGAATGACCATAAACTTGGAGATGAGAAATATTCCAATGCACTACTTGTCAAAGTCTTGCAACAAGTGCTTCATACTCAACCATGTTGTTTGTATAAGGAAAGCTGATTCTGAATAATTGAAGGATTAGATCCCCCTATGGTGTAACAAATAATAGGCCTACTCTTGATCCATGCATAGTGAATGAACTATAAAATATATATTCTAGAGATGTTCCTAAAGGGGTGTATCAATAATAGTCATGTTGGATTCATCAAGAAATGGAAACTTTAGTGCTTGTATGTCTACGAGAGGTGCTTCATCAAGTTAATCTGTAAGAACTTATCCCTTGATTGATTTTTTATTGACATAATTTATATCAAACTCACTGAGAAACATGATCCATTTAGACATTCTACCTTGAAAATTTATTTTAGATAGGATATACTTGAGTGGATATACCTTTGAAATGACCATGGTTTTATTGTTCAACATGTAATGACGTAGTTTTTGAGCTGAGAAAACCATGGTAGGGAAGGATTTTTTGACAGGTGCATAGTTATGTTAATATGTAACCAAGGTATGGCTTAAGTAGTATACCACATGATCCTTTTTATTGTCATCATGTTGAGCTAAGAGTGCCCCTAGAGCATAATTGGTAGCTGATAGGTATAATAAGAATGGATTTCCTAACATAAGAGGTAATAAAATAGATGGATTGACAAGATTATCTTTGAGTTATTAAAAAGATGTTTGGTAGTGATCATACTAATGGAATGCAAATCCTTTCTTTAAAAGGTGTACAAATGGATGGCACTTATCTACTAACTAAGAGATGAAGCATTAAATTGACTGGATCTTACCCTGCAAACTATAAAGTTGCTCCAAATTGGTTGGTAGCAGCATCTCGATGATAACATAAAATTTAGTTAGATTGACTTCAATAACTTTTTGAGATATGATGAAGCCAAATAATATGCATAAATTTAATCCAAACACACATTTCTTTCGATTGAGTGTAACTTTTTACTCTCATAGTCTTTCAAATATCTTACACAACACTACTAGATGGTTGGCCCTGGTCTTGGATTTTCCCAATATGTTATCGACATAGTATTCAACAATATCAGGTATCATATCATGGAATATGATAGTTATGGCTCTTTTATATGTAGATCCCACATTTTTTAGGCCAAATGGAATCACTTAATATAAAAATGATCCCTATGGAGTGGTGAATGTTGTTTTATGCTAATCTTCTAGTGTTATTCTAGTCTGATTATATCCTAAAAAGCCATCCATGAGTGAAATAATTTCATAACCTACCATAGATTTGATGATCATAATGATATTAGGAAATGAAAAATCATCTTTAGGATAAGCTTTGTTTATGTCTCAAAAATCAATACAAATTTTGATTCCTTCAAGATTTTTGCTAATAGGTACTACATTAGAGATCCATTCTGAGTAGTTAATGGATCAGATACATCGTACTTCTAAGAGTTTTTTCAACTCTTTCTTTACCAACACAAAAAAGTAAGGATACATCTTACATAGTTTTTGTTTTACTAGTTTAGCATCACGATTAACCACAAGGTAGTGCAGAACCAAGGTAGGGTCTAATCCTAGCATGTTAGAATAGGCCCATGCAAATATATCCATAAACTTACTCAATAGAGATGTAAAAACATCACATTGATCCTTAGTGAGGGATGCACCTAATTTTGTTGATTTCAAGTCTAATGAAGTCATGACGTCTACCTCTATTGTATCTTCAACTAGAGGGGATAAACCATCTTATAGAATAGTAGGCAATGACTTGAACTATTGAATTATGTTTGAATCCTCTATTAATACTTGCTCTTCAACTTCTCCTAGGCATGATGAATCTGAGTCTCCTAATGGGATATTTGGCCATGTAACAAAAACAATAAGAAATTCTTGGAGAATTTGATCAAATACTTGTTGTTACTAAAAACTAAACTCATATCCATAGGTAAGTTCATCATTGATGGTCACCTAGTCTAAATTTGAAGAAGAATGAACACCCCCATCTATTTGCACCTAAAATAGGTTTTCACCACTAGACTAGCCTTTATCTTTACTTTTTCCCTGGTCAAAAAGCACCTCAAAGAGGTTTTTACTTTGGGATCTCAATGTTTTAATTATTATTTTTTATCTAAGGTTCTTCACTCACTCTTCAAAATAGGTTTTAGGATCTAATGTGATTAAGAATCCTATTTTTTGATCTCTCAACAAAATATTATCTATAAGGTCTAAGAAATCATAGAATATCTCATCATTTTAGAAGTCATAAATTGATAGACTAGATTCCTAGTGGTTCCAATCTATCAATTGGGGATAATATAATGATAATAGATTGTGATGAATGGCTTAGGGAAGGGTGAAAATGGAATTTTTATCAGACATGTTGGTTTCAAATAGGTTATCAAAGGTAAGACTATGATTATACTCTATTTCACTATCAACATCATCATTACTAATCACTAGTGATGGAGTTTGAATAAAATATATGGCATCACCCCTAGGCAGTTTAAATCCAAGTCTATAAGCTCTTTCATACTTATTCATGGAAATTGGCTTGATAGTTCCTTATTGATTCAATCTCAGGCTTCTTCCTTCATAATTGTGACATTCCATGATCCTATTGGGAATAGGATACTTTGCATTTTTATAACAATTAGCTTGGTCATCATTGTATAATCACGATTCATCCCCTTCAAGAGGGTCAGGTCCTAAGCCGGATACTAGTATGAATGTGATAGGTCCCTTATCTTTGTTCTTTCATTTCCAATGCATATGTTGGATGACCTTAGGTTTCCCAAAGGTTTTTGGATTTTGAGGAAGATTAGAAATGTGAAATGTGTCATGGGTCATATATTCTCTCGGTCCATTATCTTAAATGGTGAAATGATTAAAAGCCTCAGGAGGTGGCATGTGGGAAAGGGAATCTAAGGTATTAGGATACATGCAATTATCTGATAAAGGATCAATAAGTATATCTTTCCTTTATCCTACTTAGGATTGGGATTTATACTATACTGATAAATATAGCTTTGAAATTCAGCCTCAACATGCTTGAGATGTTCATATGGGTGTAAATCTTCTATAAAATTTACTTCCATCCCTGAGTGGGAAAACTTGATACATTGGTGCAATGTTGATGGGACTACACAAATATCATGTCACCAAGGCCTACCTAGAAGTATATTGTATGATAACTCAAGATCCAACACATGGTAAAGTGTGTCATGGGTTAAAGGCCCAATGATAACTAGCAAACTAATGGTGCTCTATGATTTTCTTTCTTGATTATCATAAACTTTAATAGTTATTATTTCTAGCTAGAGATCTATCATGGTGTACCCAAGAAGCTTGATGAGTTTGAGAGACACTATGTTAAGGCTAGATCCATTGTTGATAAGGACATGTTTCACTTTATGCCATCTGATACAAACTTCTATGTACAATGGGTTATTACAAAGTAGGCCAAGGGAAGACATATCGCTTTGGTTGAATGTGACATCTTGGGCTAGAGCTAGGTGTCTAACCAAATCTTGAAATTTGTTAGGGGATATGCCACTAGAAATAATGGATTGGGTCAAGAACTCATTCAAGATGTTATTGTGGATTATTGACATTCACATCATATCCAAAATAGAAATTTGTGCTGGTGTCTTTCACAATTGGTCTACAATATCAAACTTCTTATCTTTATTAATAGTGAATGGTTTATTTCAAGGTTAAATAGTTGGTTGGATGATAGGAAATGTTGAAGATAGTTATGGGCCTTGGATAGTAATCTTCAGCATTTGAGTTGTGAATACATAATCAAGATTAAATATTGGACCATTATTGCTAACTAATGTTGGAAATGGTGTAGGACTAGATAGGACAAGTCTTGATTTTTAGCGCACTTTCATGTGGTCATGTGGTAAGAATGAGTTGTTGTTATGAGTTCCAAAAGTAGGATTCCTAGTTTTCTTGCTTGCCTATATGAATTCCTAGGTCAAAAAAGGATTATACATGTGATTTGGCTAAATATTGTTGTTAAGCAATGGTCTAGGCTGATTAGCATTTGGTCCATGATTAATGGAGATGGTATTAATGCTACCCCCTACAATATGACCTACAACCCTATTGTAGTCATGTATAATTACATGGTAGGTTTGTTGGTTGTTAGCATTTTGACCTTAGTTTTGTCCATTATTCTATCATTTTGGGTTTTATTGTTAATTTTGTTGGTTTTATTAGTTCAACCTTTGATTCTAATACTGTTGATTTTGCTATTACACTAGTCATTATTGTTGTTGTTGATTGTTCTATCTAGGAAAAGGGTTTTGATAAATCTGAAGAGTTTGATTAGAAGTAGAAGCACCATTATCCAATGTCAATTCCACATTCTCCAACATATTTTCAATTAAATTCTTGATTTAGACACATCATAAATTATGCCCATTGACCAGATGATAGTCACAAAATTCATTTTCATGGTACTAATCAGGGTAAGGAATACCTTATGGATAATGATTTTGTATAGGCTAAAAAATTAGATTAGCAGTAGTAATCTTGTGAAATATAGATTCAATAGGTTCTCCTAGGTCACTAAAGACATGATGTGTAGGTATAGTTCTTTTAGGAGGAGAGGTTTGTAATGGTAATGACTATTGTATTTGTTATGTAGGTTTTGGTTGTTGTGCTTGCAGCATTGGTTGGAGAGGTTGTTGGGTAGGAGTAAGATAAAAATGTGGTGTGAATTAGGTTTGCATAGTTTAGACATGATGAGATTTGGTTATTCCATTTCTCACAACATTCCTTGTGTGGTTGAAATGCTTTGGTCTTTTATGATTATTGACTTGTGTCGATTGTGATACTTGTGCTTAGATGGGATGTTGGTAATTTCCATGATTGGTACCTTGATTTTGATTAGTTAAATTAATCTAGATGACCCCTTTATTGATGAGCACTCTCTCGATCAACAAACCTTTATCAATGATCTCTTTAAACATATGTAAAAATTACAGTTCCAAATGATAGGCTATCTTGCTATGCAAATTTTTAGTAAACACAGTAGCTAATTATTTATCTAGTAAAATATGGGTTAAATGGCTTTCAATAGCTTTCCATCACTATAAATAACATGCAAAACTCTCCTTAGCTTTTTACTTTTCTTGTGTTAGGTTCACTAATGAAATCTCATGCTCAAGATTATAAGAAAAGTGTTGCACAAATTTGTCATAAAGATCATCAAAGTCTATTACTAAATTCCTGGGAAACCTTAAAAACCACTCCAAGGCTTGTCTATATAGGCTCCTTGAAAACAATAACAAAAGGTATATATCATTATATGCCACTAGTTGACATGGAACAAAGAATTTGGTCAAATGAGCCTTAGGGTCACATTTCCCTTTGTACTTATCAAATTTGGGTGGTTCATATATTGGAGGAAATGGTATCAAAAAATAATCCTTATTGAATGGATAGGAACATACATCATACAATTTAAAAAATTTAGTTTGCTTCCCCACCTGAATAGTAATAATTATATCCTTCATTTTTTGGAATTCTTGGGAGAGGAAACTGGAAGGGATATTTGTTTGTGGGAGAGGATTGCTTTGGGTTGGTGGTTAAGAGGTCATATGTGGGATACTTTGACTAGGATATGATGGAGACACTTATTGGGGTTGATTTATTTGGTTGGGGAATGGACTAGGAATACACATACATGGATTGGGATGCACTTGAAGTTGCACATTTGGCTACATGATATTTTGGTTTGGGTTGGAAATAAAGTTTTGACTTGAGGGATTTTGTTGTTTGGATGGAGGGATATAACTATATTGTGCCTATTATGGTTGAAAAGGGACATGATATTGACTAATTAAACCTTGTTGTTGAGTAGGAAGTTATAGACCATGTCCTTGTCTCTAAATTTGTTACAAATTTTGAAATAATGGTTGTCTAGTAGGTACCTAAGAAATATGGGGACCTCCTTGTTGCACAAATCCTTATGAAGAAGTGAAAGCATGTTATAGATTCAACATCTATTTTTGACCAATATTTTCATGTTGTTGACTAGTCATTGCTTGGTTTTGGACTGGCATATTATTATATGCCTAAAGAGGTATGTTTGTCATTACCTAGTGAGGAAGAACATTAGTTACCCCTGATTGAGGTGGCAATGTATTCATCCTCTATTGCATTGATACACTAGACTATGTCTATTATTGTGGAATACTCCTCGATACCTTTAGAGGAGTAGGATTCATCACATTCTATTATTGAGGTGTAACATTATCCATTATTTGATTATCTAATCCTATAGGTTGTACACTTGAGGAAGTGACTGGTTGAGGCCAAGGTGTAAAATATCATATTCCATGGTATGATGATTTTTTCATGGGGTTAACTATAGGCACACATTTTTGGCTAGTTGTTTGTGTGTTAGTACCTCTTTGATCAAGTTTGTACATTATTTGCACATTGTCTACTATGTTTGGCATCAGTATTTAGTGTAGAGGCTGAAGACACTTCTTCAATAGCTGGCATATATATCAAGTTATCTATAAAATAATTTTGTAAAAATGGGTTAGAACACATATTCTCTTGTCCAGTTAATTCTATCAACACTCCTATTGAAAGTACTAGGTCAATGAGGGGCTTACTCACCATGTTCATCTGATTGAAATCACGTGTTAAATTTAGGTAGGTTTGGTATGCAATCTGCATTTGGTTAAAGTGCTCTTCCATGATGTTTTTTCTTTGATTAGATATATTAGGATCTTGGTACGTTGTTTGGACTAGAGCCATAGGATTTCTAGAAGAAGCTTATTGATCATAAATGATATTATGGGGTACTCTTACTAGACTTGGTAAATTTTCATGGGGTAAGTCTACTAGAAACTTAGCCCCTACCTCTATTGCTCTAACCAAAATATCATATTTGTTCACTAAAAATTATCACTCAAATAAAAATAGATCATATATGGAAGCTATATTAGTAGAATATAACTATTAAATTACTAGCTCATCCAATACAGGTATTATAGCTAAGTATTGTGCAGTTTGTTGTTGATCTTATTTTGTGTAAGGTGGTGTGTTAACAACATAGTTAGCTAATAGATCTTGTATTTGTGCCCCTAATTGAGTATTATAAGAGGGAGAATAATCCATCTCATAGTCAATGTTATCTGCATAGGGCTCTTTCAGCATTTCTTCCTTCATAACTATATTACTAATCCCTAGATTGTATGTGAGTCTACTATGAGTCTAGGAATACATGTTAGGATCCATATTCAATGCTTTGTGATAAAAGGTCAAAGAGTTATAAAAACTCTAAAAAATGACAAAGTTTAAAATATATAAAGTTTCAACTTGGTCTGGATTTGTCAAAAGGATCAAAAGGTTTATGCAAAGATATGTGAGGAAATAAGCTAGTGTTAAATATCTAATGTTTCACTATTCACACAAAGGAAAGAAAGTAAATGGACCAAAAATTAGAATGGCAAACTCTAAGATCAAATAGTTTCAAATTAGTCTAATTTAGGAATTTAAAAGTTGCTAGGTCTTTTTTCCAAACTCGATGTCAAAATCTAAGCTCAAACAAGGCATGTGCTAGGACTCTTGGCCAAACAACTTCAATATCTAGCCTTTGAAAATAGATGAATTTTTTTATCTAATGGATTTGAAACACTTCTAACAAAAAATAGACATTCAATTCCTGGACATGAACTTGGTCAACTAGGTATAAGGTATGAAACAAAAGGCACTTTAGCAATAGTTTATTTTCTCATAAATAATGGTATAAAACTTGGTTCTTTTGACAAACAAGCTAGACAAAGGTGAATAGTATAACTATGCTTTAAACAAAGAATTAAAAGTACACTTGGATTGGTCTAAACATGTAGAAATAGATTTGAAATTCTATGCAAAAGGGGATATGAAAAAAAGTCTAAAATGATTTGGGTAGCGTAATGATGCTATAATACCTAGAAGGTATGATAAAAAAAATGTTTCAAAGACTCTCTAAGGTAAAGATATTTTTCCATAATTTTGATAGCATACCACAACCTTTCTTGACTCAAAATGTTGTGGTATATAGACTTAAAGTGCAAGTGTTAAGCACAAAATGGCTTAATATTATCAATTAAGGACAATGATTATGAGTCTTAAATGACCTTCAACCCAAATTCGAAATTAAACCCAAGTTCCCTCACGTTGAGTGCAAATGGCAAACCCACTTAATACATCAACCCTATGAACTTGTAAAGGTGTAATTCTAAATTTTGATTACAAGTGAAGGACCTAAACAACTTCGGTAAAGGTCTAGACTCAATTGGGTAACATAACTACACAAAAGAGGATGATATGACTCTCAAGATTTTGATGAACTTTAAACAAGGTAAATGGATGATCTCACATGGGCAGCATCATGCCTCTTTATTCAAAGGAAATGAGGACCATGTGTTTGGTTTGGACTATTTGTTTACACCAAAATTTGACTCCAAACAAGACTTTAAACTAGGACAAGACACAATAATTAATCACCCTTGCATCTTAAACTAACAAGGTTACTTGGTACAGTTAGAATCCGTTAATAGACATCATTTGAGAGGATTTTAAGTGTTTATACAAAAGTAAATGCACATTATATAGTAGGGTTTTTACATCCCTCCTTCTCTTAAATGATATTACTATGACATGAACCTTGAGGTTCACCTTGCACCAACAATACTTCCATGGCAAGTGGGGATTTTTCTAAAATCTAACAAGTTTTTGAATGATCTAGGGGAATCAATTGCACAATGACTTTCATGCCAAACAATGCAAAAGAAAGCATGGATTTTGGGTCTGTATTACTTGGCTTGTTCGGAAAATATGTAGTCCTTTTTGCAACCACTACACCTTATTGTTTGATCAATATAGTGCAATGTCTAGAGTGCCACTACATCCCATGTATAACTCTAAAAGAGTCAAATGAATTTAATGCCGAGAGATGAATCTCCCAATAAAAGCTTCCCGAAAGAAATTATGGGAGGTGATGAAGTCCCCCTCACAAGATAAGATGAATAAAAACAAATAAATCATGAAAATAGAAAGACTTTAGGGTCATTTTCAAGGTCACCCAAACTTTGATGAGTATTTGGGGAGTTCTTTAGACAACTTTATTTCTAAGCCTTTGACTAGGATATTTGAAATAGGAATGGTGCTTTTGATTCCAAGAGTTCCCTATAGGGGACAAATGGAAGATCATACATGAAACATTCCTCTTTTTGTCAAACAAAATCCAACTAAACAACTATTGAAAATAAGAGGTGACAAGTTTCTTCAATTTTAAACCCAAATGAAATGTTTGTTTGTATTCATTTAACCCATTGGTCTTAGTTGCAAAATTAGAAAATCATTCACCAAAAAAACACCTAAATTCTTTGTTAAACACAAAAACAATGTTCCTAATCAAATTTTAGGCATGAAAAATTGATTTAAACATGTTTTAAGCAAAAATCCTGCTTGGTCTTGTAGTAAAATTGTTAGCATATCCTTTAGATTTGAAGCCTTTTTGAGTTTGAAAGAACAAACTTGAAAAAAGTAGGTCTTGGGTCTATGTTTTTGGAAAAACATAGTGACCAATGTTGGTCAATACTAACAACATCAATTATGTCCAACCAAGATCTAATCAATGTAAGTTCTATTGACTGACATTGGTTAAGTCAGTAATCGATGTTGGTATTTTTGTCGACATCAGTTACTATGTAAAAACTATGGAAACCAAAATTGGAAAAATAATGTTAGAAAATCAATTTTTAAGAGTTTAAAGAGCTCAAATAAGTATTTTAAAGTTGCAAAAGTATCTCCTTTATGTGTAGCATGCATCTAGTCCCATCAGGCATGCCATTATGTGATTTAGGAATTTGACTCGAGAGAGGATGGTTAGTATGGTGTTAGTTCCCAAATGAAAAAAAAATGAAATAAACACACTAATAATATAACATATTTAGGCTTAGACACTAGGGAGAACTTAGTTAATAAGAGAAAATGAAAAACATAACAAAAAAGTAAGGAATGAAACACAATAATTCCTTCATCTTCCTTGGATTCTCTAAATGCCTTTGTAGTAGTGGCTTGCTCAGCTTGTGGTCATGAAGTCCTTGGTAATGGAAGCTTGGCTACCTCCATTTCTCCTTGACACCTTTGGCTTGATACTTGGCTTGGCTTGGAATCAATTTGGCATGGTAACACTAGTTGCATCAATCTTTTAGAACTAATCTTACATTATAACTTTGCACTAATTAAGCATTTAAATGATGTTGTGAGGCCTCCTATTTATAGATTTTTGGATTTGATCAAAATCAAACTCAACCATCCATATCAATATTGAGATGCATGGTTGAGGATTAATTTAATTTTTGAAACTAAATTTGTAATTATCATCATCATGGAATTAGAAGAAGGGGAAATTAAGAGGCATGGAGGGCATCATGGAAGGCATTAATGAGGCATGGGAGGCATGAATCCTAATATTTGTGGAATTTATGGCCTAGGGATGTCTTCCTAAGAAATGTGGTCACTTGATGATGTAGATATTCAATATTCATTTGGAAAAATAAGTCTTCAACAAGTTCCTATGGAATTCTTAATTATGCCTTGATTTGGGTTAATTATCTCTTAAGCATGATTAAACACTTTGTGCACAAATTACTCAAATTTATTAGAATGCCTTATTATTGGTCCTAAATTTGACTAGATTAGAATTAGAATTCTACGTCAGATGCATTACAACTATATACCCATTTAGAATGTTGACAAAAACAAATAACAATGGCATGAATCTCTTGTAAAAGATTTGATAGGATAGGGCAATCCAGAGCATGTGGGTGTATAATTAGCATTTTGACTCAAAATGAACTAATCAAAGTTAGTTGGCCCATAAATGGCATTACCCCAATTAGGGATACCCTAGCCAAAATCAACATTTGAATATGTCAGTTTCACATCTTTTAACATGTTTTAGTGTTTTTAGGCCAAATTATGCATTTTGGGTAGAAATTGGTCAAAAGCTTGGTTGGAGGTTATCGGTGGCTAGTTTTTAGGTGTCAACAAAATGTACGTGTTTGATTATACTAATTTTTTTGTATCATAATTAGTATCAAATCTATCTTTATTATCTATAAATTAACATTTTTAGCTTCTAGGCAAATTGGTCTTGATCTACATAAACATCTATTTGAATCTTTTATCCAAATTCTAAGGTTTTGTCATTTACAAAAAAATTGTACCTATTGAATTATAGCTAATGATGATTTTGTCACTTTGAGTTGTGAATTTTCATTAGAATTCATGACTATATCTTGTGTAGCCATGATTTTGTCTAGAGAGTCATGATATTATTACACTCCAACCTAACTCAACTACCCTAGCCCAACTTAATTCATCCCAACCCAACTCACTCATCCAAATCTTCCTCATCCTAACCCAATTCACTAATCCTAACATAACTCATCTTGACTTGACCTGAGTCATCTTGGCCTAACCTAACTCATCCCAAGTTGACTCACCTAACATGGCCTAATTCATCCTATCCTAACCTGACTTGTCCTAACCTGAATTACCTAGCCCAGTTTAACTCATCCTATCCTGACCTGACTCCCCCAGCCTGACCTAGCTTGTCATGACCAGATTTGACTCATCCTAGAGTGACCTTACTGATCCTACCCTAACCCAACTCACCTAATCCAACTTGACTCATACTAACCTATCTTAACTTGTCCTGACCTGACTCATCCTACCCTAACTTAACTCATCGAGCCTAACCCAACTTGTGCCATCTTGACTCACCCAACCTGTTCTAACTCATGTTTTTTTATGATGTTTTATTAAGGCTAGTGGGACTAATATGTTGAGTCTTATAGGGGTAAATTTAGTGAAATATTTTATCTAACTAACATCATCTTTTTAGGGGTCATATTTTGGGTTTAACATTTTGTCTTGCAGATTACCCCTTAAGATTGTTTAATCAAACTACTAATATGTTGCTTGTAGGCCACCTATCAAAGAATCCATTAGGCACTTTAAAAATAAATTTTAATTATCTCTTTTATCTTTTTATGAAAAATTATTCCTTGTGTATAATTACATGTGTGTGTGTGTGTGTGTGTGTGTGTGTGTGTGTGTGTGTGTATGTGTGTGTGTGTGTGTGTGTGTGTGTGTGTGTGTGTGTGTGTGTGTGTGTGTGTGTGTGTGTGTGTGTTAACTTGTAAATAATCATTGTATCATTCCCCTCACACATAGATAATTAATCATATCATGTTTTGCTTATTTGTTAGCCCACCACTCTAGGATAACACTTGATATATAATTGATCCCCACATATGGGATTAGAATATAGAGGTTATTGTAATGGATTTCATCACCACATAATGACAAAACTTTGTGTTCTAGTGGAGTATGAAATTTAGGGATAGTTATTTTTAGGCTAAGCGATTGACCCCATATAAGTCATCTTTCAAGGGGAAGAGTTAAATCTCTAAATCTAGCATTAGATATCACCCTAAATATACTTGGTCCCCATCTTACCTTTATGTATATTAGGTATGCCCCTAGATATCCCATTCAACCTAGCATATGACCTTTCAACCATAATAGGTGTACCATCATAGGATTTAGTATCAGCTCTGAAGTAGCCATCAAGTGTGAGTGGGGTTAAGAAGGTTGAATCAATTCTATAATGGATTACCAACCTATAGTCTCACCGATGAATTCATTGGATGGTGTAGGTATCATGTTACACACCCTTGAATTTACTAATCATAGGTTGTGGTTTGCTTGCTTAGGTGTGTCTTATGTTAGACCTTTGTTGTTTATGAATTAAGTTACCCTTCACTTAAACCTATACACCTATCTAGGTATTTTCATAATGTATATTGTATACTCTTACCTCATTATCACCCTCTTATACATATCATTTTTGTTTTGTATATCCTTTTATCCCCTCTTATCCTTATAACCACTCTTCATTAGTCATACCCCCATCACCTACATCTTATCATATACATCCTTATCTATTCATACTTTGTACTTATCATCTATTACACATTTGACATCATACCATTATGCATATTGGATTTGTATATCTTTTTATTATCCTATCTTATCCTCCATTATCACCTTGACTTGATCCCATCCATACATCCTTAGTCATAACCATTATCACCTACATAACCCAATCCATCTTACATCCTTACCTAATTTTGCATCATAAAATACGTGTCTTCACATAGTCACCTCATCCCATCCTATTCTAACCATATCTACCAATCATTGATCCTTCCCCATCACTCACATACATTGATCATCACTTTGTGTATCCATGTCTTGCCCTCTTTTATATATCCCTTTTTTATTATATATCATTATAGTCATATCCTATCTTGGACTCATTAATCATTATTCATACCCCATCACATATCATCCACATCAAGTCCCTTTTATCCATGCCTCATCCTAAGATCCATACCCAATCTTTTGTCTTGACCTTGTCTTCATCACCATCTAGTTTATCCTAATCCTAGTTGGCTCTCTAGGTCACATAGAGGTTTAAACCATACCCATCCTACATTATCATTAATCAATTCATCATCACCTATCATCTATAATTTTCCCTATCCCATTCTCCTATCATCCTTATTACATCATCTCCTCCTCATCCCATTTTAAGCAATCTAGTCTAAATTTTATAAGATAGTCTTATCATCTAGATCATCATATCATCCTAGTCCACTATCACTCATCACTTGGACATATCTCATACCTAGTCAATATACTATTATCATCTTATCACTTTGTTAGTCTCAACATAGAAAACTCATCATCATCAATCTAGTCATCTTGCTCATTCATAACTAGCACCCATCATATCATCACCTTGCTAGTTTGAATCTAGGCACCCATTAAATCTGCAATACTTTGACCAGACTAACAACTAGGCATTATTTATAAGTCCTTATCATCTATTATACTATAGATATAAAATCTGATCATAATTTTCAATCCATTGAATTTTTCCCATCTTCATCATCATATATCCTACTAGATCAGTCCTTCAACCTTAATTTATTCAATAAATAATCATCCATCTTTCACCATGGATTTGAACTTCATTATTATAAACTGATACATCCTATCTAGAAAAGATGAAGTCTTTTCATGAGAACTATATTTGGGTGCCCACCTTCCATCTGGACTAGACAAAATTTATTATAAACCAACATCCCATATATAATCCCCTAGCTCATCAAAATTAATATCAACATTCCTTGATGAAGTCACCGTAATCAATCAACACATCAAAGAGAGAAATTATGAATTCCTCTTATGACTATGGAAGATGGGTAACCATTTTCCTAATGAATTTGACCCCATAAGGCTTGATTCACCTCCCTAAGAAGTCTACCATCTAACCTTGTCCTCATCCCATCCCATTTTACCATCCACTTACCATATCTAAATCCCCTTAGCCCAATTCATACTTGTCCATAGCCAAATCCTCCATCTACTAATCATAATCCATCACCACTCCCTCATCCTTTATCACCCACCACCATGAAATTTTACCCCACTTTCATATACCAATACATAATTTATAATAAGGATGAGATCCTATTATAGTTCATTATGATAGCTGTACCACTTCCTAAAGGTGTTGACCCCCTTCAACCTATTTCACCTCTAGCATAAATACCTTCATGTAAGTCTCCTTCTAATATCCCATCCAATAGTCCTAGCCAATCATCTACCCTTTCCCCTACTACCAAATGGAATCCAATCTTAACCACCTCATCTGCCACTAAACCATCCACTCAATCACATAAATGATCATTTAATCTAAAGTCCAAAGATTACACATCTAATACACAAATTGATGAGGGTCCATATACTCCCTTCCTATGTCATTGGAAGCTCATTTCCAAAATTTAGTCACTACTAACATGATGGTATATATACCCATATAGCATATTAATCTCACCAAGTCTAAGCCCTCCTAGTATAAAGGAAATTGATACTATCTCTATCATTGAACTTGGAATAATTCCTTTAAATGATGTCAAATTTTTTTAGATTATGTCCAAGACTTCATCAACCATGGTGATAGAGTAATTGAGGAAGAACTAGATGAATTTCTCTCCCTGGGTGAACAAGAAGAGGGATGGCAAGATTCCATTCTAGATCATGATCAAGACCTTCCCCTTATAATCCAAGGTCAAGACATCTTATCTATCCTCCATTATCTCCCCATCTTCAACCACCCACCTATTTAAAATAAGTCTAATACCCATAAGCCTAATCCTCCCATATCCTATTATTCCTTTTATGGACCTATCTTTCCTTAGTATATCATTAGTACATCATATCCCTATCAGTCATCACCTCACATACCCCATATTGAGAGGATAATCATAGAAAATCACTCATTTAATCTTAGCACTGCATCATATAGATCAAATTTAGAGGTCTATATCTTGATCATGTTTAACACCAACATCTAAATCAGATTCCTCATTAAAATCTTCATTCATTATCAATATTACAATAAATGGGGGTAATTCCTACTCTCTTAAAAATCCCACTTAGGATGACAAGATCATAACTGAGTTCTTGAATGTTTTATCTAATTTTTAGATTGGATCTGATCCTACCTTAGAGACATGTATTAGTGATCCTTTGGATATCCTTGAAGAAACTCTCTACAAAATTGAGGTTAGGGATCTTAGTGACATTTGTGAGGACTATAACTCCCATTATCCCCTTAATACATCACCCAAAGTTACTCATCCACCTCACCTATATAATCTTTACATCCCACTACATGATGAGAATGAATAGAAACATGTATCATTAGATTTCACTCTACATTCAACATCATGTACCACAAATATAAAGTTTCAAGACTATATACTAAAAGTCATAAATAATGATCAAATAATATTTGATCCTATCATTCAAAACCAAGTGAAATCAAGTGATTATCCTAATAAAAAATATCTTCCCCTAGTGAAGCCCAAAATCTGGTACTAGGGGCATACCAAAGTGAAAATAACCATATATCAAGTAAAAATTCAATCTCCTCTAGTGAAACCTAAAATCAAGCACTAGGGGGTAGTCAAATTCAAATAAAATTAGAAATTAAAAAGAAAGACAAAAATAATAACCATATGGATGATCATCCTCTTAATACATGGATCAAAGAATCCACCAATAAAAAGGTCTTGGATCCCTTAATCTCATAGTAGTAATCTAAAGAATCCCCTCTACCATATCCAATGGCATATGAAACTATTAAAAATGATTTCCACTCCCCATCTCATCATAAGATTCATGATCACATCCCTCTTTCCCATCCTATATCCCATCATCATAATCATGACATCCCCCGTTCGATACCATATCTCCCATCCCCAGGCAACATTGTCCCTCATAGGAATTACAAAGAAACCTAGTCAAAACATCCAAAGGATACAAAATCAAGAATCAATAAAGGCCACTAAGACATGGTATTAACATCATATATCTAAAAAATACCTGTTTGTTGAATTTCCAATGATATCAACAATCTTACATCTTACCCTTTTTCAATAAATCAAGATGCCATCCAAAAAAAATTCAAAAAAGTCAAAAAATTGAAAGAAATTGAAAATAAAATTAAAATTAGTCATCCAATGGTGAAAACCAGTATTATGACACCTTGGGAAAGTACCATGATGAAAACTTATTTTTGGCATCATGGTAAAATAATCTATTATCCATATTGTACCTCAACACTTAGGGGTAAAACCCATCCATGCCATTCTTATTCATCTCATTCCTTTTCCATATCCCACCCCTCATCTACCATCATATCATACATCCTATCTCTCCTTCCTTCCCATATTAACCTATATAAGGTAGTGGAAGGTATCTTGAGACATGTTCTAAAATCATCTTGGTATAACCTTCAATGAACACTTAAACAACTAACAATCTGATTCCTTCCCAATGTGGTCATTGTCAATCCCCAATCTTGCATCTTTAGTCCTCATCCCCTTTTCCACATCACCCTCAACCAATTGTCACCCAATTCATCATTATATCCATACTCATATTTATCTTAGTTTCTAGGCTTGGTATTACCTTTGATAGTAACCCCATTTATATAGTATACATACATATCCCAAAAAACCCTAAAAATTGAAATATTTCAAAAACCTTAAAAATCATAAAATTTAAAAAAGCCACATGTCATATTCCATAATGTCTTATCTTATGCCCAGTTATATTTTCAAAACCATCTCCATCCCTCTCGTATTTTCCCATCTTAGGATACCACATTCCATCTTGGAACCAAATTAGAGTGGCCACCCATCTCTCCTTTTCTTCATCATCATTTTGTCTAATTCTTATTAACACACATCACTTTGTCAAGAATTTAGTCTAGCACCTTTCACTTATTTATCATTTCCCCTTCATAGCTAGCAACCATACAATTTATATTTATTAGTATGAAAGGTATATGATCCCATCACCTCCCTACTAATGCCTCTCCATACCTAGCACCCATCCAATCACTCTTTGCTAGTATAAAAGGTATTGGATCCCATCATCACATAATCTATTGCTAGATTGGACTCTTACAAGGTTTTGTATTTTGATAATCCTTGGTCATCTTCTCATACATATCCTAGTCATCATTGTTTATTTATCCAAATTCTATCCTAAGTCCACAATCACATCATGATCATCTAACCCATCACCTAGTCACTCATCCTATCATTATACTAGATATTAGGACATTGCATGTAGATACTCTTGTGTATTACTTGTTTATTCTATTTGCATGTATTTTATCATTTATATATATTTTTATCTTATTTTTTGTTTGCTTCATATCTCTTTTTCATCTATTGTAAAATTAACAAGGAGGCTATGAGGACACCAAAAGTGCCCTTAAGGATGCAAAGTTTTCTACTTTCGCATTCACTTTGGCACAACATCCTCTTGATCATGTATATATCATGGGGAATACTACCAAGTGACCTACTTAATGGATTTTTTAGACTATTATGAGATTTATGACATTTATGATGGCTTGATCACCTCCACCCTCATCATTCATCTAATCATCCTTATCCCCATCACTAATCCAATCATCTCGACTCATCTAACTAACATCCCATATTTTATCCTTATCATCTTCATCTCACCATCTGAATCATATCCTTTAATCACTAATAAGTATAATCATCCACATCATCACCACTTTCTAATCACTAATCATCATCATCATCATCATCATATCCTAGTTATAAATACATTAGCCTGACATCCTTTTAGGATGATGTAGGTAGTACTTGGCATATTTTTAGTTCCCAATGGTAGATTAGCCACTATTTCCACTATATCTATCATCCATCCTCATCCCCAGTCTTTGGGTCACTTGATCATATCTTTTATTCTCTATCATCACATATATCATATCACTCAACTTTAGCTTTTAGCTATACCCATATTAATCTTATCAAATAATCATTTTATCTTAGCCTATAACTCTCTGTTACATACATCCTTGCTTGGGATGCATCTAAATATTATGTCCTTTTAGTCCTATCATGATCATGCTATGATTAATTCCCCCTTGGAGTGTGTTTATAATCATGACGCCCATCAACTTTACTCCTTGTGCATGTGTCTTTTCTAGGGGCATCATCATTTTGTAGCTCATTTTTGAAGTCAAATCCTTTTTCTTCATCCTTTATTACACATATATCATCTCATCACTTTTTATATCCATCATATCCCACCCCTCATTTCTTATTTCAAATGGCCATCCATCTCATTCTTCCTCACATGTACCCTTGAGGGGGCATCATATCTCATTAACATCATCTAATAACATTCATCTATGACATGGTTTTTATTTAAAATACCATTACTCCATCCACTTCACTCTACCTACAATGACATTTCAAAGAGGGTGAAAATGTATACACCTAAATTCACTCACCTACATTATTATCACTAATACTCTTATTAGTCTACATTAATTCTATCTAACCCAATTTATCTCTCTAATTTATCCCTATCCTAATCATTTATCTAATAATCCTCCCTTAAATATTTCATAATTCACTAACCTTATTCATCCCTACCAATTATTTAATCTATCCTAATCCCATTTATCTATTACTTTGGAATTTCAAATTCCCATGACCCCACTTAACTACCTATACTAGCCTACCCTAGGCTATCTTACACCGTCAGTCCCTATTCATCATCTAATCCCCATATAACCCCCTTCTAAGCCTATTTAACTCCTAATAATTTTTATAGACTCCTATAAATCTATAACCTTCTCCAAACCTCCCTCTCCTCTTTAGAAGCCTCCAAGTCTATAGGTTTCTAAGGAATTTTAAATTCTTTGGATAATTTAAAACCCTTGGATTTCCTCATCCAACTGCAAACCTTAACCCTTGATTATTCCCTCCTCAATATATATAAGTAACCTTTATCCTTCATGGAAGTCCAAATTGAAATCTCATATAAAATCCATGTCAAAGTAATATATCATTCTCATAACCAATCCATGCTAGTCCATGATTTAAGCATTCATCATCAAAAATCCTTCAATAATGTCAACAGTATGTCAAATTTAAGTGTAATATGCAACCAAAAATCCTAGAATGGAGTTGTAAGGAGGTAATAATAAAGTTAAGAATGTTCTATTAATTATAATTTACCTCTTTTATCTATTCTTACTGGTGTCATTAGGTTTTAGGTTTTTATTGCTAATTTTGTGTGTGTGCATGTGTGTGTGTGTGTGTGTGTGTGTGTGTGTGTGTGTGTGTGTGTGTGTGTGTGTGTGTGTGTGTGTGTGTGTGTGTGTGTGTGTGTGTGTGTGTGTGTGTGTGTGTGTGTGTGTGTGTGTGTGTGTGTGTGTGTGTGTGTGTGTGTGTGTGTGTGTGTGTGTGTCCATTTCATAAAAATTATATTTAACAAGTGTACATGAGTGAATTTTTAACATATAGGTTAAAAATTTCAGACACAATGGTAGTTATGACATTTTCTTAGACCCATTAATATAAAATAGACAAAAGTTCTCTATCAAACAATAACACACTATGCTCTTGTCCAATTACACCAAACTTATCCTAGTGAACATAAGCTATTAATTTATATTTAAAAATAATAATAAAATCCTGATACAACTTGTTTATGAATTATAAAGTTCATTATGGGTATCTAACACATAGGTTTCATCATTATTTGGCTATCCCTTCTTGTTTATACCTTAGTTCCTTACACTACACAAAACATATTGATGTTGATCACTTAATTTCACATTGATATATTAATGTCTACCTATGCTTTTAAAAATAATTATTATACAAATTTATCACATTGATCAATTCCATTTACTCTGAACTTATTTGATTTTTTTATTAAATGTTTCATGTATTATGTGTGTAGACATCCAATTCCTATCACTACTATGCCTAGATTATCAATCTAAACGATATTCCACAATGATGCAAAATCTAGACCAAATTCACTAGAATTTTATAAATCATTCAAACTTGTCATGTACAGCTGTAAATTTGTGTTAATATATCTTTGAATGTGGTAATGCATTTTATGTGATTATTATCTCTTATTAAATCATTTTGAGTCAAATTGTGACCATGTAAAATGACATCCTAGACCATTGAATTCTTATAATTTGGCACCACACATCATGTGTATATGTTGTTTCACATCCATAATACCCTAATTGGGGTATTATCCCATACTCAAATTACACTTTATTATAATATACTCTAGTCAAATTATGACTCAGTAAAATGACATTTCAGACGAGGTTGATTAAACGTGCAATAGATTTCCAAAGGATTGTAGAAAATTAAGTAAAGATACTTAATAAAATTAAATCAGATAAAGAACTTATGTAAAAATTATATGAAAGTTTTTGAATATCTAATTATTATAAAACCATTGTTTAATTTTGCATCATCCCATGACATCATCAATGGGGTGGCATCTATAGGCCATTAATAGGATAAATATCAAAATTAAGCTCTTCCATACATCATTAATGCCCATTACTCCAAATATTAATAGGAATATTTATGTGTTATCCCTCCAAGATTGAATATGTTCATAGCCACATAAATTTATCTCAATATCGATGGTTATCATTAATCCTGAATATTTTTAGAAAGATCTAAAAAAGTGAGCCAAGATCACTATTTTAAAGCTTGAATTATGTAAAATTATTATGTAGAATTATCTTTAAATAAGCTTCACTTATTCAAACCAATTGAAAAATCTTGTAATCCTAAGCCATTGGTACACTAGGAAATGATTTAGGTACATGATACACCTCATTAACAAAGACTTGGATCACCAAATTTTGGGAAAAACATGTTTATTGACTGCTGTTGGAGGAGGGATGTTATTTGAAATTTTTGATTATATTCTTTTATTAATTAGATCTTAGAATTAATTAGCATCAGTACTTGAGGGAGTAAGATTGATGATTTAGGTATCTATTCTTATTTTAGAGATATATTGAATAACATATGATCTAACCTTTTATCATAATCATATTCTACATTTTGGCACACCTGATGGGACATTGCATCTCACACATCTATTGATCCTTATATTTTGCATTCATACCCTCTTTTGAGGATATTTTGCACTAATTTTTCTCTCATTTTACATTTTTAATAAATCTAGAGAAAACAATAAATTCAATTTGTATAATGGTGAATTTTACCTGAACATCAACAAAGACACCCTACAAAATGACATAATCGACCTGAGTAATAGAGAGATCATCTATGTGAATTGTAAAATAAACTTTTCTATTTTATGTCTATATATGTGTGTTTTTATATAAATGGTGAAATAAACCTAGATATTTGTGGGTCTGACCTATGGAATAATGGGTTTGTCAACAGATCAATGAGATCATCCTAGACCAGAACATATGAGTCACTACTATATTTCTTTAATTTTTTATTATTTTTATCATTGCAGTGAGATCACCCTCTAAATCATCATAAATTCCCTACTAATTGGGACCATGCATCTCTTAAATCTCTTTATCCTTCTAATTTTTCATTTGTACAATCTTTTGGGGTTGTTTTGCTCTTTGTTTTCTCTCATTTTACAATTTTAAGATATCTAGATCAATTGACAAATTTGACCTGTACAATAGAAAATTCAAACTAAAAATTAGTGAGGACATCCTATGGAATGGAAGAATCAACTTGAGTAATAGTGAGATCATCCACATGAATAATGAAATCAAATTTTCTATTTTCTATCTCCATTTGTGAGTTTTATAGAAATAATGAAATTGACATGGAGATTGACAAGTTCAACTTATGGAACATATGGCTTTCAAAAAAAATAGTGAGATTATCCAATACTAGAACTTATAGGTAACTACTATGTTTATTTTATTCTCTATCATTTTTTTCATTTTGGCAAGATCACCCTATACATTAGCAGAAATAGCTTACTAATCAAAAAAATTACCCTATAATTGGTAGAATCATAAATAGTGTCTTTTCTATCTCTATGTATATGTTGAATCATCATGAAAAATGGCATAATTAACTTGATGAATGACAAGCATTCTATATATAATGGTTTGATCAACCTATTTCAAAAAAGAAAGCTAAAATAGCTAGTTACAAATTTATTTGATAATCATACACCCATATTTTAACTTTTAATACTCTATTTGTAGGTTTTAAGACACTTAGGTTCCATTTTATAAAAACCAAAGGAAAATTTCACTTTATATCTTATTTGGTGTTCTAAAAATAATAAAAATTTTAATTACATGCTCTTAAGAGATTTTTTTGTATTGTTGTTGTGTGTTTGTTTTTCAAAACAAGTGTAGCATGTGTGCTCTCCCCCATCCCTTTTAGGGAAATTCATTGATCTAAAAATGATTCACTTATTGATTTTTTCACTTTTTCAAAGTGTGAAGGGAAAGTTTCTAATGCCCTCCCAAAAATCTGAGTGATTTGGGTGATCCCAAAACAACCCTAAAGTCATATATTTTTTATTTCCTTGAACATTAAATTGTGGGTAGGAGATCATATCCTCTCCATGGGTTATCTAGGGAAATGTTGACACAATAATTCATCTCCTAGGATTATTCTAACCTCAATCCATGGTATGGGAATATAAATTGAGATTGATTTATTAGGATTCTTGTTTAAGAGATGAAACAAATTCCATTAGTAAGAGATTCCCTCAGAATGTAGGTTTAACTTAGACATCTCACTACACTGAGTAATTGATAGATGTAGTGGTTGTGAAAAGGATAATACTTTTTCAAAACTAGATCATTAAATTGTATCTAAATGACATGTTGTTCCCTAATTTAAATCACATATATGGGACCTATTGTCTCCAAATCTTACACCCTAGAAGAGGGTTGTTTAGTCCTCCTCTAGATTTGGGAAATGTTGGGACATTCTCAAGCCTATGGGTGTGCCTATAAGTGGAAATGAACCTCTAGGTTGAAAGGGCTAGTTCCGTGTATTATATTTTAGTGAAATAAAATTGTTGAACCAACTTGTATGAATGAAAATATTCATAAGTTTGCAAAAATGAAAAGCCTAGTCTAAACTAGTGATACACCAAGAATTAGTATCCACATGTATTCCCTATACTTATTCATAATACAATATAATATAGTCTATACCTCAAGATCTATAATATTCCAACATAAATATTTCAATGTAGAGAAAAAATTAATGAGATCACATAAGGTAAATAACTAAAAAGATAACCTGTATAATCTAGAAAAGGGTTACACATATTGAAAATCTCATATAGCTAGAATGTACTCTACATGACTTGTTGGATTAACTCTTTGATAAAAATCATGGAGGATAGAGAATAGAAGGCTAAACATCACTTTATATCACTCTATGTCTCTTGCATGCCTAGGAAAATGTTTATAACTTAGAAAGAAAATAGACTTATGTTTCTTTGCTCAAAGGCAAGAAAATGGCAAAACATTCTAGCAGGGCTTCACCATAATATTTGTGGATGATAAAAAAAGATCCCAAGGGTTATATTAATAGGAAAAGAGGGAGAGAAGAGAGATATCTTAGGTTCTAAAATAGAATCCTAAAAAAATTGGTTTGTTGTTGTCATCCTAGTGGAACTAATTCCAATTGCTCTCTCATTCAGTTGGAGTTTGTCCTTCTCTTTGATTCACCCTCTTGAAAAGACCAATATTGCTACAAAACCAATGGTGAGATGACACTCCATAATAAATGGCTTATATCACTACTATGAACCTTAGATTGTTCTTGAAAACATTCACATTTTGCACTATAGACCCATTCAGGTTTTCTGAATGACTTTACTTATAAAACTTATAAGTCAAGCATGTTAGGAAACCCAATTTTCACTATCAAAGTTGCTTACTCTTTTATATTTTATAATTTATTCTAATTATAAATTTTTATAAATGAATCTCTTTTGAAAATCCAATTTTTCTTTGCTTAAGACCATTTCAAGTTTTCTGAGTCGTACTCCTTGCTTGCTCGTTTGGGTTCTTTAAGGCTTATTACTTATAAAAGTTATAAGTCAAGTCTTTGAAAAATCCTAATTTGTATTATAGATTCATTTAGATTTTCCAATAGACTTCACTTCTGGATTGAATACATTGGGCATGAACTTGATGTCTTCCAGAACATCACCAAGTTGTACCCCAATGGCTAGTTCCTTACATTAAACTTGATGTCATGTGGCATGACATGAATGTGAACCCAATGACTAGTTGGACACCTTGAATTCAATTTCCTATGGTACATCATGGGAATCCATTTGGGTTAAGATTATTTTTTTGAGAAATTTTCCTAAAGTAATTCCTTCAAGAATTTTGGTTTCTAGGATATGACTAGTTTCCTTATGAAAATTTTCCTGAAGGACACTTGGGAAAGTGTCCTTCAAAAAAGTTTTGAATGAAACCTGGGTAGGGGAAAAAGGTCACTTAAAAAAGTTACAAAGGCTATTTCAAAAGGAAATGTCCCTTTAGAACCTTTTTAAAGGGTAGGCTATGGACAAAGGGCCCTTTGGAAAAAATCTTGAAGGGTAGACTTAGAGAAAATGGTCAAAAGTGACCCATCAGGAAAAATCCCAAAGGGCACTTAGAAAAAATGTCCCTTCAAATAAAGTCCAAAGGGGGCATTTGAGAAAGACCAAGGCAAAAGTGCCTTCCAAAAAATTTTGAAGGGACACATGGGCAAAAGTGCCCTTCAGAGTTTCATGAAGGGTCACTTAGATGATAGGTGCCCTATGGAATTTTTCTTGAAGGGTCACTTGGAGGAAGAAACGAGGTGAAGTACCCCTCAAAATTTTTCCAAAGGGGCAAATAGACAAAAAGTGCCCTTTGAAAAAAAATTGAAGGGTCACTTAGACAAAAAGTGCCCTTCAAATTTTTTCCAAAGGTTCACTTAGACAAAAACAAGGGAAGGAAAAGTGACTTCAAATTTTTTTGAAGGGTACTTCAAGGCAAAACAAAAAGAGAAAGTCTAAGACAAAATACTAAAGGAAAACAATAAAGGGGAAATGCAAATAATAAGAGCAAAGACCTCAAATTAGGAGAGGTCAAAGGGAAAAGACAAAAAACAAAGCAAGTCACCAAACATAGAAAATGAGCAAGGGAGAAACCAAAAGAGCCAAAGTGAAGACACAAACTAGTCATGTAAAAAATGGTCAACATTCTGGTGATTTCAAGGGGAGACATGCTTGCTATGTCATAAGACTAGTTACCTAACTATTTCTATTGGGAATGGAGTCACACAAGGCAAACAAGAGTTAAAAAAATAAGCCATGGCCAAACACATAATTTGGAGAGACACACACATAGCCAACAAAAGGAAATAAAACACCTAAAATGGAAACAATTATGCACCAAAGCACTTCAGGAAAACAACACAAACAAAGGAAACACAACAAAACAAGATATATACAAGACATGGCTACCAAGGGTCAAAAGTAAGACTTCAAATGGATCCCATGCACCAGAATAGGTAGCTACTCTCCATCCATTTTGGATAGTTAGAAGGAGTTTATTTTCTTACACTTGATGATGTAAGGACCACTCCACAAAGTATCAAACTTTGTATGCTTATCCAATTTTGATTTATCTTCATCCCATTTCAATACGAAGTCACCTTATTTGAACACTCCTACCCTTGTCCTTTTGTTAAAGGATTTCTTCATGATAACTTGATGGTGCTCCAAAGACTTGTGTGCATCATATCTTGCCTCCTATAGCTGCATTAATTCTATCAATCTGACCTCCATGGGAGTGTTTTCAAGTAATTCCAGCTATTGTACATGTTCTAAGGTAGGAAGATCTTGTGATATGGATCACCTAGCTTCTCTCCCATAGATAAGTACAAAGGGATAATTACCAATTGACTTCTTGGGAGTGATTATATCTATCCATAAGGCTATCTTCAACTTTATATGCCATGCACTTTGATTGGTTTCCAACATCCTCTTGATGATCTTGAGGAGGTTTTTTTGGGTAGAATTAGCCAATCCATTACCTTGAAGGTAGTAGTTGGATTAGGTACTCAAATGAACTCCACTCTTTACTACCCAATCAAAAAATTTAACACTTATGAAGGCAAGTGCATTATCTAAGATGATGACATGAGGAACCCTAAACCTTGTTACAATGATATTGTAAAATTCTAAGATATCATTTTCATTTCCCTCCTTCAATGTAACAAGCTCTACCCACCTTGTGAAGTAGTCTATAGCAGTCAATATCCATTTATGTCCAGCACTTGATGGAGGTTTGATCATGCCAATGAATTCAATGCCCCATTGCATAAAGGGCTAGTCCACTTGAATAGGATTCAATGGAAGAGCTGAAAGTTTTTATTTTCCAACAAAGAAAGCACATTGAAGAAAAACTTTAGACCAATGATAATAGTCCTTAAAAAGACTAGGCCAATAGTATCCAACTCCCATTATTTTTGGAGTTGTTGTTCTAGGAGAGAAGTGACCACCATCTCCACCACTATGTAACTTTTCTAGCATCATATCAAATTGGTCATTGTTAATGCATCTAAGTAACACATTATTCAGATCATTCTTAAAGATAATGTCATCCACAAGACAATAAGAAATAGTTTGTAGCCTTAAATACATTCTTTGAGATTTGTTCAAGCTATTGGGACACTCACCATTTTGAAGAAAGCCAATGATATCTTATGTCTAACTTTGATTTTGCATTTGATCAATTGGCCAGTCTTGAACTTGATTTATTAAGGCTTGCTCTTTTGGATCTTGGAGTTTACATACTAAGTGCTGAACAAACCTCTTCATCTTACCAAGATGGTTACCTTGACATAAATGTCATATTACATCAATTTCATTATCCATCCAGCTCTATTCTCATTAAGATCCTTGCTTAGGAGAAAGTCCTTGGTGTTAAGATGGGAAACCATGACATGGATCTTGTTATTCAAAACCATATAGATAAACTTTTTCAATCCTCTAATGATGGTAAAATCTTGATTCCCAAAAAAATAATATCTCACTTTGTAGTCCCCTAAGCTTTGGCTAAAGAAAGCATTTGACTACGCAACATATTCATCATTCTTTTGCACAAGCATATATAATATTGTGTCAAGGTTAGAAAGAGTAAAAATAATGAAATATTTTACAAAATTTAGATTTAAGAGAGTGGGATATGCTACAGTTACTTTTTTTATTGCCTTAAAGCTTCCTTTACCTTCCTTTGTCCAAGTAAAAACTTGGTTCGTTTTTAGTATGGATGTAATAGACTTTACCACAGTTGCAAAGTTTGGGATAAACCTCCTTACAAAATTTATTTTTCCCAAGAAAATTTTCATATCTTTCTTGTGTTAAGGAAAAGACAAACCTAGAATAAATTAAATCTTTTTGGGGTCAATAGATAAGCCTTCTTTTGAAACAACATGACCCAAAAGCTTACCTGATGGATAGTGAAGATGTTATTCTTTAGATTGAGGGATATGCCATACACACTACACATCTCAAAAAATTACCTTAGATGTCCCATATGATAAAAAAAATTTGAAAAAATAGTTATATCATCAAGGTAAATAAGCAAAAACTTATTTATTAACCCTTTGAAAGCCATGTCCATTGCCCTTTGAAATGTAGCTCCATCATTGGATAAACCAAATGACATCTTCTTGTCAAAAAGTGTCCTCCACTTGGTGGTGAAGGTTATCCTAAATTGATCCTCTTAATTTACCAATATTTGATTATAAACTTAATAACCATCAAGAAGTGAGAGATGTTGAGAACCTAAAACAACTTATAGAATTTGTTTCATGGAAGGGAGTAAATAATGATCCTTGAGAGACACTTTATTTAGATCAAGAAAATACACACAAAGTCTTATTTCTATATTCTTATTTTGAACCAAGATAAGTTTGGCTACTTAAGTTTATTTATTGATAGGAAATATAATCTTAGACTCAATCAATTTGGTCAAATATTTCTTCATGAGTTCTTCTACCTTGGGGTTGATAGGCCTTTGCTTTTGTCTTACAAGTTTAGCTCCATGCTCCAACTCAATGATGTCAGAAGATAGAATTGGATAAAATACTTTTAAGTCCTTTTACTCCCAATCAAAGATGTCATGAAAATATTTTCATACTACAATAAAAGCTTATCTTTCTAGCTAAAAAAAAACCTTTCCAATCTTCAAAAGTTTATCCTTGAAAATCAAAACTCTCTCATAGTTCTCTTCTTTTATTAACATGCTTATTATTTGGTTCTTATTTTGATAATATTCATTTAAGACACTCTCTAAGGTAATCATCCCCTTGTTTATTTTATTTTTATTCAGATGTATAGTTTTCTCTTTATAATGATCATGCAACTTCATTTGATTACTTGAAGAGAAGGTTGCCTCATTTTGCATGAATTGTGAAATGTGTTCATCACTTTCAAAAACTTGCCTTGACACTTTATTATTTGGAATGGAATGTCTCAGAATGATCTTAATATGGGAATGATCCTTCTCTTATTTTAACATTAGTAGCTAAGTCAGAATGTGTTCCTATTTCAACCAATCTATCAACATGCTTGTTCAAGTCTCTTGGCATGGGCTGGATGTTAAAGGCATAAAAGTATTCAAGTAGATCCCATACCTTATGTTTGTAAGACTTGATCAAGGTGTTTTTGGTTGTATCTTTGCTTCCTAATTATGAATGACCAGCTCACTATCTCCATAGACTTTCAAAATCTTGATTCCTCTCTTATTTTCCCATTGGACACCATGAACTAGGCCTTCATATTCTACCATGCTGGAGGTGCAGCTAAAGTGAAACCTATAGAAGAGTAGTAATGATTATTTGATGGAGAAACCAATAGTATTCTATCTCTTGTGCCTAATTTTCTCCTTAAACCATGAAATAACATTTCCCACATGCCATCAAGCTCATGATCTTCATTGGTGAGTGAAGGAATCAAGACGTTCTCCTTATGCATGTATTAAAATCCAAAATATATCTCCTCAATGAAAGTGTAAGGATCAATTCCATGTGTTTCAGTGTTATACTTTTCAAGATAGAGGTTATGAATACCTTCAAGAGGAGAATATTTTTCACCATCCATGACTATTTATTCTTCTTTGTTGAATAGACAATTTTGATTTGTCAGTATCTCCAAGTATGGCTTAATGTAGAACATTGTTAAGGGCTGAGTCCTTATGGATATCTTGGTTCCATACCTTGTATTGAAATATAAAAAGAACCATTAAATAAAAAGGTATCCTCCTATCTTGGCTGTAAAGTCCCTTGACAAGCATATAGAAAAGTGTGTTGGAAGGTCCACCACCATAATATCTTGCATGATAGGGAAGTTTAGGTAGCCATGTAAAAACACTTTCAAAGATTTTAACTATCCTAATATCTTGGTTGGAGTTTGATCTAGCTACAACATGCCTTTAATATGTGGCTCATAGTTCAAACCTAGCTTATCAGCCACTACTTTAGGCATAACAGTAGTGTTTGCTTCACTATCCACAACGCAATTACAAACCAACTTATCTCCCATAATAAGTGTGAGATATAAGGGTGAAGGATTTTTAGATTTAGTAGAAGGATCCAAAAGATGATTTAGATAGTTTTTTAGAGACATAATATGATGCTTTGAATATTGAAGAACCACATGCATGCTTTCTAATTGCTCCTACAAAATCTCATTTTGACCAAGTATATGTAGAACCTCCCAAAGGGATATGATTGTCTTAGTTCTCTTTAATGAGTACACAATATTTAGAGATGGAACATTCACTTTCTCTTGAATTTTTGATGAAAATTAAGGAGATATATCTTGTTGTGTTTCAATCTTGGTAGCCACATTTACATTTTGATTTTGTTGAGCAATATTGCTCGTAGAAGGTGCCATACGTTGATTGGCACTTTATGGCCTTGGAGAGGCATCACTTAGAGATATTTGTGGATCTTAGACTTCTCAAAATGATCTCTTCTTGGCCCTTGTATTGAATGTAATATACATGCCTTTAGTCAACAAAAAATCATCTGTTACTTAAAAATTCATCATTCCCACCCTTGGGTTATTGCCTTCTCCATGACTATCCCTTTGGCTGGGACATGATTCTTCTACTATCATGTAAGGAGTAGCTTCCTATTATGTAATCAAAGCATATTTGGTTCCTCTATCATCAAGTGTAAATTGACCTTGAGGCTACTCCATTGGTCCACATGATCTTCTCCTTGCACTAGATTTGCATGAACTAGAACAACAACCTTTACGAGTGGAGTAGAATTTGGATTATATGCGTTGGGATGCCTATTTTAACGTTTTTGATTTTGTCCTCTCCCTTGATAATTATATCAGGATGGAGCTGTATCTCCTTTTTGAGGATAGTATTATGCATTAGGAGAAGAACTTACCTGATATTGAGCTTGCTTGAGCTGAGCTCTCAATGATCTAATTTTTTCATCCTTGTCCACAACATTATCCACCTTCTTGGGAAAGGCTCTTGGCTTCACATTGGCATTAGGAACTTGTGACATGATTAGAGCTTTAACTAAATTTTGTGAAATCAAAGGCATGGTAACTCTTCAAGGAAGTCTTCCAGCTTGAATTAAGCTATTCTCAACCTCAATTACTAGCTCATATGCACCTGGAAGAGTGAATCCTCCTATTGACTACAACATAAAAATAACATCAGTATTTATCCCTTTGAGGTATGTTGGGAGCATACAGCTAGGAGGAGGTCTCATGATTAGTGGCAGCCCATATGATGTTCTTTGAAATATCTCATTGAAATCTCCCATGGATTAATTTGAACCTTTTCTTATTACAATCCACTAATGTATTAGGGAAGCCTGATCACTCTCATTTTCAAATCTTGTCACCAATAGGTCTTCAAAGCCATCCCACCTTGTAATGCATCCCCCATCGAACATTCAATACCATTCAAGTGCTTTGCCTTTTGAAAACATATCAAGTAGCCTAATGGCTATGTTGGCCCTAGTAACATTATGGAAATTGAAAAAATTAAAAATGTCTCTAATATGTTTAGGTGGAGTAATAGGACCCTCCCCATTGAAACTATGAAGATTTTTGATAGCATTCAGAGGGATGGGGTCATATGAAAGAATGTCTATTAGGTTTTGGGTATTAAAAGCAAGAGGGGGTTGATGTCTATCTATCTCTCCTTTTTTCCCCATTTCTCTTCTTTCCATTTGATCATTTATTTCTTCCTCTTCTTTAAATTATTCCTCTCCTTGAAATTATTCAACCTCTTCCTCTTATTACCCAAAACCTCCATACCAAGGATTTAATAGGGTTAAGATTGGTTCAAGGCATTGTTCTTTAGGAAGAGCTTCAGCTAAAGGGGATTGGTCAAAAAATCTTAAGGACCTTGTGAGGACCATGTAGGATAATGTATATAACTTGGTTTAGAACCAGGGATTCACACCCTTTTGGAGTCTCCAAATGCTAAGTTAGGGGTATTTATACTACTTTGGGCCTATCAAGACCAGCATTTGCCTTGACTTATCAATAATACTTGGTCCCACTAGGTGTGCGAGAACTATTGTCTCCAAATCTTATACACTAGAAGAGGGTTGTTCAAGCTTAATCCAAATTTGGGCAATGTTGGGACATTTCCAGGCTTGTGGGTGTGCCTATAAGTGGAAATGAACCTATAAGTTGAAAGGGTGAACTCCCTATATTAGATTTTTATGTAATAAAACTATTAAACCAACTTGTATGAATGAAAGAGTTAGAAGTTTACATAAATGAAAAGCCTAGTCTAAAATGGTGATACACCAAGAATTAGTATCCACATGTATGCCCTATACTTATTCACAATATAGAATAATATAGTATATACCTCAATCTCTAGAAGATTCCAACATAAGTATTTTAATGTAGAGACAAAATTAATGAGATCAAACGAGTTAAATAACTAGAAAGACAACATTTATAGTCCAGAAAAGGGTTACACATATGCAAAATCTCATACAACTAAAATGCACTATACATGACCTATTAGATCAACTATTTGCTCAAAAGCATGAAGGATAGAGAAAAAAGGATAAAACATCACTTTCTATCACTTTGTGTCTCCTACATGCCCAAGCAAATGTCTATAACATAGAAAGAAAGTAGACTTATGCTTCTTTGCTCAAAGGCAAGAAAATGGCAAAACATTCTAGTAGGGCTTCACCATACTATATATGGATGATAAAATAAGATCCCAAGGGCCCCATTTATAAAAAAGAGGGCGAGAAGAGAGACATCTTGGGCACCAAAACATAAGCCTCAAAAAAAGTTTTGCCATTTTAATCCTAGTGAAACTGATTCTACCTGCTCTCTCATTCAGTTGGATTTTTCCCTTCTCTTTGATTCACCCTCTTAAAATGACTAGGATCATTTCAAAACCAATGGTGAGATGACCCTCCACAATAAATGGCTCAAATTCCTACCACGAACCTTAGATTCTTCCTAAAATCTTTTATGTTTTGTACTACAGATCCATTTAAGTATTCTAAATGGCTTTACTTATAAAAATTAAAAGTCAAGCATATTAGGAAACCGAATTTGCACTATCAAGGCTGCTTTCTCTTTTAGGTTTTTTGATTGCTTATACTTATAAAAGTTTATAATAAAATCTATTTTGAAAACTTGAATTTGATTTTCTTAAGACCCTTTTAGTTTTTCTGAGTCTTTCTACTCCTTACTTGCTCCTTCAAGTTATTTAAGGCTCCTTAATTATAAAATTTATAAGTCAAGTCTTTCACAAATCTTGATTTGAACTATAGACTAATTTGGGTTTTCCAAGTGACTTCACTTCTTTCTTTAAGAATTTGGGTATGAACTTGATGTCTTATGACACATCACCATATTACACCCCAATAGTTAGTTCCTTATATTAAATTTAATGTCCTATGGCATGTCATAAATGTGAACCCATGGCTATTTGGCCACCTTAAATTTAACATCCTATGGCACGTCATGTCTTTTAACCACAATGGCTATTTGGCTAAGCTAAATTTAACATCCTATGAAATGTCATGTCTTTAAACCCCAAAAACTAGTCGGCAACCTTGAATTTGACATCTTATAGAACATCATTGGAATCCATTTGGTTTGGGATTATTGTTTTGAGAAATTTTCCTAAAGTAATTCCTTTAGATAATTTGTTAGAAGGAATTCCTTCAAAAATATTGGCTTTTGGGTAATGACTAGTTTCCTTCAAGAACTTTCTTGAAGGACACATGGGAAAGTGTCCTTTGAATTTTTTTTGAAAGAAACTTAGGTAGGGGCACAATGTCCATCCAAAAAAAATTTAAGGGTATTTCCAAAGAAAATGGCCCTTCAAAACTTTTTTGAAGCACAGGATATGGATAAAGGACCCTTCAGGAAAACTCCTGAAGGGTAACCTTGGAGAAAATGGTCAAAAGTGATCCTTTAGGATTTTGAAAATGTCCCTTCAAATAAAATATAAAGGGGCATTTAGGAAAGACCAAGGAAAGAGTACCCTTAAAAAAAAATTTAAGGGACACTTGGGCAAAATGTGTCCTTTGGATTTTTTTGAAGGCTCACTTGGATGAAAAGTGCCCTTCAAGATTTTTCCCAAAGGGTCACTTGGAGGAAGAAACGAGGCAAAGTGTCATTCAAAATTTTTGTAAAGGGTCACCTAGACAAAAAGTACCCTTTAAGAAAAAATTGAAGGGTCACTTAGATGAAAAGTGCCCTTCAAAAAAAATATGAAGGGTCACTTAGACAAAAAGTGCCCTTCGGAATTTTTCAAAAGGGTCACTTAGACAAAAAAAAGGCAAGGAAAAGTGCCTTTAGAAAATTCTAAAGGGTACTTCAGGGCAAAATAGAATGAGAAAGACTAAGACAAAATATTGAAGGAAAACAACAAAGAGGAAAGGCAAAGAACAAAGGGGAAGAGATTGAACTAGTAGAGGCCGAAGGGAAAAGACAAAACAACAAAGCAAGTGACTAAACATAGAAAATGAGCAAGGGAGAAAAAAATGAGCCAAAGGGAAAAAACTAGTCATGAAAAAAATGGTCAATATTCTCTCAATTTCTAGGGGAGACATGCCCACTATGTCATAAGACCAGTCACCTAACTCTTTCCATTGGGCATAGAGTCACATAAGGCAAAAAAGAGTAAAAAAATTAGCCATGGCTGAACACACATGTTGGAGAGACACACATACATCTAACAGAAGGAAATAAAACACCTGAAAGGGAAACATTTGGGCACCAAATAACTTGGGGAAGAAAACACAAACAAAGGAAACACACTAAAATAAGGTATATACAAGACATGGCTAGTAAGGGTCAAATGTAAGACTTCAAATGGATCCCATTCACTGAAATAGGTAGCTCTTCTCCATCCATTTTGGATAGTTGAAATGAGTTTCTTTACTTGCACTTGCTGATGATATAAGGACCACTCCACAAAGTATCAAACTTTGTATGCTTTCCTGGCTCTGATTTATCTTCATCCCATTTCAAGACCAAGTCACCTTATTTGAAAATTCTTGACCTTATCCTTTTGTAAAAGGATTTCTTCATGAGAACTTGACGGTGTTCCAAATATTTATGTGCATCATCTCTTGCCTCATGTGGCTACATTAATTTTGTCAATTTGACCTCCATGGGAGTGTTTTCAAGTAATTCTAACTATTTTACAAGTTCCAAGGTAGGGAGTTCTTGTGATATGGACAACCTAGATTCTCTCCCATAGACAAGTACAAAGGGAGAATTACCAATTGACTTTTTGGGTGTGATTATGTCTACCTATAAGGTTTTTTTTAGCTTGTTATGCCATGCTCTTTGATTTATTTCCAATGTCCTCTTGATGATATTGATGAGGTTATTATTGGTAGACTTAGCCAATCCATTACCTTAAGGGTAGCAGTTGGATGAGGTACTCAAATGAACTCCACTCTTTACTTCCCAATCAAAAGTTTTAGCACTTATGAAGGTATGTCCATTATCAAAGATGATGACATGAGGAACCCCAAACCTTGTTACAATGTTGTCTTATAATTTTAAGATAGAATTTTTATTTACCTCTTTCAATGTAACAACCTCTACCCACCTTGTGAAGTAGTCTATAACATTCAATATCCATTTGTGTCCATCACTTGATGGAGGGTTGATGATGATAATGAAGTCATGTCCCCATTGTATAAAATGTAGGTCCACTTTAATAGGATTCAATGGAAGAGCTACAATTTTTTTTGTTTGCCAACAAAGAAAACACATTGAGGATAAACCTTAGCCCAAAGATAATAGTCCTTAAAAATACTAGGCTAAGACATTCACTTTGTTTCTTTTTTCTTATTCTTATTTATTTACATGGTATTTTGTGTCTAAAAACTATTTGTGAACTAAAGCATTTTAAAAATCAAACACTAATTTTACACCATTTATTTTAAACAAAGAAGTGTTATACTAGTCAAATCCAAATCAATTTTTGCATTACACAAAATTCAATCAAATCAATTTTTTTGTATTTTCGAAAGGTGTTGTTACATTAATTGTGTGAGTCTAGAACTAATAATAACTTTGAAAATCTAAATTCCTTTTTAATCACAATTTCAAATCTTGTATTTTTATGTTTTTATCCAAAATACTATATGTTTACCTTTAGCACTTAGTTGAAGTAGCTTGGGTGAGGTTTTCCATTTGGATTGAAGGCCATTACCTAGACACTTTTCGATTATAACCTTATTTTTAACTCAGATTATCTTACCTTAACTCACGCTCTAAGTTCTTAGACCATTCTATATTCTTTTCCATGTGGTATCATTGTGTTGCCTATTTATTTTTGGCTTTATGCTTAGTATTTCTTGTGTTGATGCACATATTGAGCTTCTTAGTTCACATCTTATTCTTATTAATCCAAAATGTCTTCTTCTAGATACTCTAACCATGAATCACCATATTTTTGGTTATCATTTTATGGAATTAACATACTTTCAGCTAGAACTTTTGTGTGATATCCTACACCCTAAGTTTCAAGATTATTTTACCTTATTTTAATTTATGATTTCAACCAACCAAGGTTAGGTAGTTTCTTAACCTCTTTCTTCTAATTGTGTGGCATCAAGTTCTTGCCTTTTTATTATTATAGTCTTGTTTTAATTTGTGTTTGTTTTATTTACGGGTCTAAGGCACCTTTTAAAAATTTATGAACCACATTCCACATCTTCATAAATGAATAAAACCTTCTTCAAACTATGGCATATTTTTAGGACCCATTCCACCCTCTTTGGGGTAATATTTTTAGATTGATACTTCCCTATTTAGGGACAATTATTAATTACCTAACCAATCCATGTATATTATCATATGATCACCGCACTTTCCTCCTTTAGCTTTCATGATAAACCAAGCTCCACATTTCCCAAAGGTACCATTCTAGGTCCTCATCCTTTGGCATGTGTTATCAACCAAGCTCTGTAGTGACCAAAGGTTACCATTATAGGTTCTCCTCCTTTATCTTGCATTAGAAATTAAGTTATGTATCACCTAAATTTTACCATTATAGGTCCTCATCCTTTTGTCCTACATTATCAACCAAACTCTATAGCACCAAGTGTTACCATTAAATGCTTTCCTCTTCTAGACTATGTGAGAAACCAATCCTAGTATCATCCAATGGTTACCATTCTAGGTTATCCTCTTTTGGCATTCATTATTAGCCAAGATTCACAATGCCCAATTATTACCATTCTAGGCCCATCATCAGTATTTATTGAACACATAATTGAGGAACTTTAATATGATGAGCCAGTCTATACTGACCCATTCTTAGATAGTCTAATTTTTAGAGAGCCCATTATGGAACCACAAGCCATTATTCACCCTATGCCAATTCTTCCCCACTTTAAAAAATCCATGCTAGTTTTAAACCCACAATAAAACCAATAATTACCTCTTCAAGATCCATCTTATAAGGACCACAATGTGTTCAAAATTAATATTCTATAACTACTTAAAAACCTAGGCCAAGAGAATCAATCAATTATCAATTTTATTATTGTAATACCCATTTGAGATGAGTCAACCTATGATGAATCTCATTTTGATCCTTTCCCTATTGTTGAGGAACCTTGATTTGACAAACCAATCTTAGTGGAATTACATGTCAAACATTGTCCTTTTTTTGAAATACCTCACTTTGACAAACTAATTTCTATGGAGTTGCCTCTAGACCTTTTTCCTCTCATTAAAGACTCTCACATTGACAATCCAGTCTCTATGGAGTGACCCCTTGAGTTGTTTCCCCTCTTTAAGGGGCTTGAACTAGATGAGTTGGTCTATGTTGAATCATTATTAGATGAATCTATTTTCAAAGATCTTATTATGACATCATAGGCTACTACTTGTCAAATAGCACACATCCAAAAATACATCATTGTATCAAAATCCCTAATCGAAGAAGAATCAAAATTGGACTCATGTTCTATTACTGAGCCAATATCAGATTCAATAGTAGAATCATAAATAGTGTGAATCTCAACATTGGATTTAGAGTCCTTTGAGTCAAAATTAGATTTAGAATCAGGATATATTCATGGTTGTTACAACATTGCTTACACTTACCTTGCAGATAAATTTGAATACATTTGTGATAATTATACAATTTTTAGGGATGATTAATTTAGCATTGATACAAGTTCTCCTAGTATCTTCTATGGATATTGTGTTTTATTTCATCATTCCATTATCATTCCACATATTATTACTAGTAACCCACAAAACCATTATATTGATGTTCCAACTCCTAAAAGAATTGATTGGTACCAATAGAATCATACTTTATTGAATTGCATCCATGGTGACATATAAGGTGTAGAATATCAAGGGGTCTAAGACCAAACTGATGAAGATAAAGAACAATCTCCTCGTGAAACATTTTCACATGCATTAGGGGGAAATAAAATTTAAACTCAACATCTTCTAGTGAAACCTTATTTTAGGTGTTAAATGGAAATCAAAGTCAAAAGTCAACATTCCTTAGTGAAACCTTGTCGGAGGCACTATGGTAAAACTCAAATTATTTTATTGGTGAAAACTTCTTTTAGATGCTAATGGATGAGCACAATAGTTCTTCACTATGTGATGAAAACATTATTATAGATAACATCAATATAGATTCCAATTTATAGCATAATCAGATGGTGATTACTCTTAGGCCCAAAAAATAGAAAAATATGGTGTTCCTATTAAGATCATATTCAAAAGTATTGGGCCCTACCACAACCAGAATTATGTCAAATCTAGAATTAGTAACATTATGTGTGACTTAAAGTCTTGATCTTCATTTGTTACCCAATCATTATACATTCCATTATGAACCAAAATTCCAATTCCAACTCAAACCATTTATCTTGTGCCTATTATTAGTTATCCCTAATAGTATCATTTTCCTTCACAAAGGTTACAAAGACATCTTGTCTAGAATTTTGGAGGAAACATAATCCAAGACCAATGAAAATCAAAACATTATTAAATTTTTAATTAGTAACATGTTCTTGATAGAGTAACTATTTATAAGGGCTGTGGGTTAGCAATTTAAATATTTGACTCTTCTAGTCGTATCATATGTTGATCAAGATGTGCATCTCTACATTAGAAAGAACAATAAAACATCTTACCTCACCTTTTCCATTTCCCATTTACCTTGTCTTCTCATTTATCTTTCCCATTGCCTTAATTTACCATCCTTTTATACCTTGATATACATTTGAAATACATTTATTGGAGATCCTTTGAGACTATGTATTTAACACTCAATTTATATTGAGGTTAGCTTGGACATCCCTTTTCCACACTCTTGCCATTTTTTGAGAAACCTAAGCCATGCTCTCACCATGTTTGGAGAAACCTAAGACAATGCTCTCTTTATTTTATGAGTAACCTAAGCCATTCTATCACCTTTTTTTGATAAAACTAAACCAATGCTCTCACCATTTTGCAAGTAACCTAAGCCAATGCTTTCTCCATTTTGTGAGTCACAATTATGTGCATTATTTATTTCAATTACATTCATTACTACACCCTTATATTTTATTATGCTCTCACCATTTTCCAAGACCATTACCATATTTATTTTTCACCATAATCATGTTATCTTATCACTAATTTTCTTTTATCTCATATCTCGAGAGAACTACATTTGGCCTGAAGTTTATTTTGGATTGCATCAATGAAACTATGTAGGCAAGTTACACTTGCCTAGTGCATCTAGAGTCATCTCAGCTACTACGTCCTTTTCTTATATTCCCCTATTCTATTTATTTATTTTGTTATCTCTTATATCCTAGGGGTAATTTTTGTCTGTCTTCCTTTTGTGTCATTATTTCCCTATATCTTGGGAGTAACTTTGTGTCTATTACTAGTATGTCATGATATTGATGTCATTGTTGCTTAACTTAGGGGTCACCCTATCATAAAGCATAATTCCTCTCTTACACATTTATGAATAATTAGTTTTTTTTCCACTAAAATTATGATTAACCATTTTTTTCGATTGTTATTTGTTTAGCTTTATAAGCATGCATACTGATTGATTGATTATTGTCTTACTATTTTGTGTTTTTATGTGTTGTGCTTATTAGGTTACTATAATATTTTGAGTGTTGTGTTTGAATACATTTTGTAAACCTTTTGAGTCTATCCTTAACTTGGGATTGACTTGTTTATGGTTTTATACTACTTGTTTTATTGATTATTTATGTTTTAAATACATTTATGTTGCTACTTAGGTCTTAATCATTCATATATTGATTTTAAGTTAGGTTACATTTTTTTATTTTACCTTATTTTTATCTTTTTTCTTTACTTTGTTTTTTATTTAAATGTAATTATTTATAACTCTTGTTTTGGTTGTTTTTATCATTCTCCTTTGTTATAAATATTCACATTTGAACCAATCAATCACAAATGAAATACAATGTCATTATAAGTCATTCATAATTATGATGCATAATTTAATTTTTTTATTGTAAGCACCGAGTGATCCAAGGTTCAAAGTTCAATGTGGCATCAAACAACATATCCAAAAACACTATCCTACATATCTGCTACCTTAATAAGATATAATAACATTATTTCAACTTTGGTCCATCTTTCTTCTCTTCATTCATCATTCCTATTTATCCCACTTATGGGAGAACTACATTAGCCTAAGGTCCATCTAGAATATGTAGACAATGTTTGGATATGTGATGTATCTTGGTTCATCTCGATCACCATTATTCTTTGAGTCATCTCTTTCATAGTTTATGCATCCTTGTATGCTTCCTTTTTTATGTCTTCTTTAGTCATTAGACCCTTGCATCTACATTTATTCATGTTTATATTTAATCTATGAAATTGGTTTTATCCTTCACCTCTACTTGTGAATTTTTCATACTAGGGCACAATATTTAGATCAATCACCAACACAATCAGTCTTACTAGGGAAAAGTTAATTATCAATGGTCAAATCAACCCTCCTAGGGAAAATCAATTTATGAATTGATCAAATACATTATGTTGGGGGCACATTATTAATTAATTGACCTCCTTTTTCTAGAGCAATGATCTCATCTTTTTTCTTCTAATTATATGCTCTGTAACTTTTGCCCTCATTTTTGTAATTCAATGTATGCGACTTGTTTTAGGATTGATCATTCCCTAATCCTACAACTCATGCCCTCTTTTATTATGGGATGCATTTTTCCTACTTCTCCCCCCACCTTGGGGCCCATTATATTATTTTATATTTTTATCATTAGGAATCAACGTGTGCAAGCATTAGGTTGTATGGATTTAATCTCATCCATGGATTAATTTCACTCTTTTTTTAGAGTCCATCCATCTCTTTCATCCTCACATTCCCTCTCAAGGGGGTAGTATGGGTCACTAATTATTTCTACAATCATTACCTTCTAACTTCTTATTAATGAATTTTAATTATTTTTAAAAGTCATTGTTTCATCTAGTGTCTCTCTACACTTTTTCAAACATGGGAAAAATGTAAACATCCAATTTCTATCTCTATTATTCTAAAATTGTCAATCTAAATGATATTTTGTAATAGTGCACAATCTAGACTAAAATAACTAAAACACTCTAAATATTTTGAACCTCTCACGTATAGGCATTGATTTATGCTAATGTATCCTATAATGGGTAAATGCATTTTATGTGATTATTATCTCTTCATAAATCATGTCAAATATGACCATTCATAATGACATCCTAAACCTTTAAATTTTTCTAAATTGGCAACACATGTCACGTGCATGTGTTATTTCATGTCCATAATACCCTAACCAGGGTATTATCCCATATGTAATTAACACTTTCTTCTAGATATACTCCATTACAATTATGACTCTATAGAATGACATTTCTGATGATGTTGATTAAATGTGAAACAAAATTCTAAAGAGTTGCAGAAAATTAAGTTAAGCTACTTAAGCAAGTTAATTGAAATCAAGATCTTAAGTAAAAATTACATGAAAGTTGTTGAATATCTCATTCCTAGACATTTATTTTTCAATTCTACATCATCCCATACCATCATCAATGGGGTGGCATCCATAAGATATTAATGGGATAAATATTAGAATTAAGCTCTCCCATGCCTCTTGAATGCCCCTTTCTTCTAAATATTAATGGGAATATTTATGGCTTGTCCCTCTAAAATTGAATCAATTCATGGCCACACATTTTGATCTCAATATGGACGTCATGATTGACCCTAAAAATTTTCAAAAAGATATGAATAAGTGAGCCAAGATCACAATTTTAGGCTTGAATTATGTAAAATTATTATACAGAATTATATTTAGACAAGATTCACTTACTCACACCAATTGACAAATCTTTTGAGCCTAAGCTATTGGTTCACTAGGTGATGATGGAGTCACATGCTACATCTCACTGACAAATAATCAGAGCACCAACTCTAGGAAAAACATGATTATTGAATGCTCTTGGAAGAGGGACACTACTTGAAACGTTTGATTATATTCCTTTATTAATTAGCTCTTAGAATTCATTAGCATCACCCCTAGAGGGAGTAGTCTTGATAAGTTAGGTCTTTATGATTATTTTAAATATTTCATTACCAACACATGATCTAACCTTGTCTTATTATCAAATTCTATAGTGTCTATTACTTATTTAGATTTGGACATTAAACATGTCATTAAATGTGGATCATATTATTCATTGTATGTTATTATTAATGTGAGTAAAATTTTAACATGTATGTGGCCCATTTTCCTTTTATTGTGTGACTTGTGTGATTTTCATGTACTCTTTCTATGTGTGTGTCGTGGCCATCACAATCATTTTCTCACTTGGCACATATTTTGATGTCATGATGGATATCATCAATATTCATAATTTTTTAATGTCATAATAAATATCACGTATCCTCATCAAGTTTTTATACTTTATTTTACTTATCCTTAGTATCAAATGACTTATTTATGGGCCAAATTTTTAACATCTTATATACACCATAAATTGGTCAAACAACCACACATATCATGCCTTTGCATAGTCCTTTCATAGGAGAATCCAATTCAAGAATATGAGCTTTGTTCATATTTAGTCATATCTTTCATTTTATTCATTTGGGTCTTGTAAGCTTGAGTGACCTTTTTGCCTATTCTTAGTCATACCAAGCCCTTCAAATAGTCATTCTACCTTAGCCAAGTCAATTTTTCTATCCTCTTTCTATCACCTAGTCCTTGAGACTGTGGGATAGGAGAGTTGGGGTTGTACTATAGCACCAATTCCACTAGTGTTCATTTCTAGTGCTCTTGTCTAGGGTCATTTTGAACTCTAACAAGTAGTTTATTTTGCTAGTTGAGTCCCAACCCCTTTCTTAACTTTGTCCCTAAGTTTTCCTATATCAGCCAAATGCATTTAAAGCTCCCAAATTCAAAATAAGGAATCTCCTATAAAAAGGATTACACAAGGTATTTTATATATAAAACTTACTACTTTAGCACATTACCTAATTAAAATCAGTTAATAGTATGGTTTATCATTCTATATCACACATAGACTTGCATGTTTGATCAAGAAGGGGCCAAGGCAAATTTTAATTCTTGCATATACTGTGTGTATTGATTATGCATGTTCCCTAAAGGATAATTATGTTTGATCTAAGATCTTGGCTTGAGGGTTAATGTATGCAATGATCAGGACAGTAGGGGTTCTAGATTGTGTGACCATTCTTCCCCTATCCTAGTTTTTCCCCCTTTTAATTTTGATACATTTGTTGTTTACATGTGTGTAGATAAATACATGGTTTTGATATTGAAATTGATCTATACCAAGGTCTATTGACTTCTAGCCTCTAAAATTTTCTGCACATTCTCATACTGAGGTAATAAACAAAACCCAAAAATATCAAATCTCTTCAACAATAGTGGCATAGGTAGACTACAACATTGGTGCTAATCCTATCCTCTTTCATCACTCATATCCAATCATAAAATAAAGGTCAAATCTAGATTCATAATAGTGTCCCAATCCTTCATCACAATTTTTAGATCTTGAATCATTCATTTCAATCCATTTTTAGATAAGTTTATTTCTCTTCCTCATATAAATTATTTAATAAAAATCTATATTTTTTCATATTAAATTAGATTTTTCCCTTATTCGAGACCCTTTATTTTTAGGAACTAGACTCTAGTTTCCCAAAAATAATAAAATATTTGGTGAACCCGAATTCAAAAAAATCTAAAACTCTAGGTGCCCTTAGGGTTTTTCCTTCAATGTTTGGCACAAATTTAATTTCAAATTTTTGATTTTTGTATAATTTTTTGTGCATTTATCCTATTCAATATTATTTTTATAATTTAAATTATTTTCATAAATTTCAAAAATTCAAAAATCCTAAACAAAAACCCTAGCTTTTCAAACTAGATTATTAAGCCCTAAGCTTACTTCCCTTACAATTCTTAGAAAAATATTCTAGAATTTTTGCAAATTATTTTGAGTGTCTAAAATATTTTCAGAATCTCAATATTATTAGTTATTTGCTACTGTTGATGGTTAAAATTGTGCTTTTTTTCTAACACCAACAATGAGAAGTTTCAAGAATGTGGGACTTGCGACTTGAAACAACCACCAGATTTTTTAAGAAACTAGTCTCTTCTTTATATTGAGTGTATACTGAGAAAAGGGATAGGAATTTTAACAAAAACACAAATTCAAAGAAATAAAATCTAACTATGGCGATGCACTTGAGTGTAATTTGACCCTTAATCTGAGTGTAGTGAAACTATATGTAAGCTTCAATTACATTTAAGAACAAACAAGGCATGATCAATGTAAAAGATGAAAACAATAGAAATAGAGGCTCACAGCTTAGACTATTTTTGTAGTGACACAAAATATCAACAAAGGCACATGATTCAATCTTATTATTAATTCTCTAGTCACATAAAAGTCACAAAAACATGCATAGTTACATAAACTTTCCAACTGAAGAAAATAGAACAAAGGCAAATGATATTCCTAATCACAGCTGTAAAAGTCTTAAAAACTCTTGACAATAATTCTCTCAAAAAATTCTCTCCGGGGTCTCCTCCCTCCCCTTTTTTTAGGTGACCTCTATACCATTATTTATAGCATTATATTCCTTCCATATTTTTTGCATGTTCCCAATCTAATGGCCCAACTGAACTGAAAGTGTCTAACACAAGATATTTCTTGGATTTGAAATGTTTTATCTTTCTGCAAGTTCATTAGCTGAAGTAGATACCCAAGACGCTTCCTAATTTTAGATGGGAGAGGAAACTTGGGCAATTCCCCTCTTCCTCTTGAAAACCTTCTCTTTATATAAAAATGCACTAGATAATGACACTTGGTAGCTTTCGAGGCACTTACTGTAGACACATGGCACTTTCCACATTACATATACTATTTACTATATCTTCTCATTGGGGTGCTCCTCCTTTAACATCTGTCACCATCCACTTCTTTGAATTTTAACAATTTATGGAAAATGGGATCCATAGCACTCCTCACCTGAGCAACTTCAAGAAGGGAACAGGGACATTTGACATTTTCTGCTTTACTTATAAATGAACATGTGGCTATCTCCACTTCTTTTAGCTACCTTTTAAGAAACCTGCAAAAGGTGACACATGTCAGTATCCATGTTTCCCTATCTATACTATAGAAACAATTGAGACTCATTTCATATTTACATGGATGGTGACACTTGGAATCTTCTGCTTGATCTTGAGAAATAGAACCTGCAACCCACCACAGTATTTACTTATCAATGAAACAAAGTGAAGATAATTTAGATGTTGACACATGGTGGCTTTTGATTTCTTTAGCTAGGAATACATGGCATCTTCTATTGCTTTTATAAAAACACATTAAAACCTTCTGCTATTGCCACGTATCACCTTTTGCTTGATCTTGATACTTATCTCGTTGAAACCTTCAGCTTAGAAGAGATTTGAAATGTGGATGCCGATATGAAACACAGATGCCAACACTTGTTAAGTTCTACTGAGTTACTATGGGACACATGGCATGTTCCACAGCCTTATTGAAATAATTAAAAATGCCTCAGATGATGGCACTTGGTAGCTTTCATTCGATTTTGACACTTTAGACAAAATTTAGGCAAAGAGAAAATTGAGCCCACGCTCTAAGTCATTACTTCACTTATCTCAAACTGAAGTATTCAATGACAAAATTTGGATCATGCGATTGAAAATAAAAATGAAATGCAGAGTATTTTTTACTTTATAGTTATTGGTGACCCTAAGGACTTTTGAGCCTGCTCAAAAAGAAACTACAACTCTTGCATGATCAAAATCACTAAAAATCATAGTTTAACTAGAATGTGTTAAATAGTTCCATTCATAGGAATCTCTTCAAGTTCACCTTCGATCATTTCTAGCTCAAATGAATTTTTCTATTTACATGCATGAATTTTATAAGCGCTAGTCCATAAGGCTTCAAATTTAGTGTGTTGACCCGGCTTGGCAGCTCTTGCATCCCATTTCAAAATAATTGATCCTATTTTGAAATGGGGATTTGAAGTCCTTTTATCAAAATAGTCTTTAATTATGTTTTGATGCTTTACCAATGAATCATGTGTTGCATCCCTCTTTTCTTGAACTTATAAAAGTTTTGCGAGTCTGACCTGTATGGGGCCATTTTCCTCAATTTCAATCTATTTGATTAACTGGAGAGCAAGAATTTCCAAGCTAAGGGGAATTACAGCAGGATTTCCATAGACCAATTCATATGGGGAAATTTTGATCACCTATTTAGGCATGATTCTATCAGCCTACATTGCTAAATTAAGCATTTTATGCCACTCTTTGTGATGATCAGCCCCTATTCTTTTGATGAGTCTAATCAGGTTCTTATTAGTTGATTCTGCCAAACCATTACCCTGAGAGTAATAACTGGAGGAAGTTTTTAGATATATTCCATGATTTAATGCAAATTTAGATACTTTAGACCTTAAAAATTCTTTAGCATTATCTAAAATTATGGTGCGAGGAGCCCCAAAATTAGTAGTGATACTCAGAAAATCTAGGATCACATTTTCTTTCACTTTTTTGAGTGGCACTACCTCGGTCCATCTAGTGAAATAATATATGGTAGTTAATATCCATTTGTGACCCATACTAGAGACTATATTTATCATTCTAACGAAGTAAAGATCCTATTGAGTAAAAGGTTCATCCACTATTATAGGACTAAGAGGCATTGCTACATTCCTTCTCATCCCCACATAATATTGACAAGATTGACATTTTTTAACTAGCTGATAACAATCTGTAAATAAAGTAGGCCAAAAATAACCTGCCTCACTTATCTTTATAGCTATGGTCTTTGCAGAAAATTATCCACCTAATACTCCATGATGCATTTCATTTAGTATTTTCTTAGCCTTAACCTTTTCTACACATCTTAACAATTTTCCATCAGAATTTCTTTTGAAAAGAACCTGTTCGATTAAAACAAAATGAACTCCTTGCATCCTATAGTATCTTCAATTATTTTTAGGGAGTTCTCTTGGGTAAATCCCATATTTCATAAAATGAATCCTACTTATGACCTAGGATTCCTGATCAACCTCTTGTATCCTTAATACAATTTCTTCTTTTATTTCTAAATTTATCTCTTCAAGTATCATCTTTTCAAGCTCTTGAGTCATTTATTGGCACAAACCCCTACCTCTGACTAACTTAGTGGGTTTAACCTCTACATCATATTCAAGGATCTTGGTTATCCAGTTTGATCTTTTTTTAGTAATTTCACCCTCCATGATGTATTCTCTGACACTTGGGTGAGCTAAAAGTATCAAAATTTTACTTCCTGATACTATATACCTAAAATTTTTGAGAGCTTTTACCATAGAATATGCTTGTTTTTCCACAAAGTTATATCTAGTTTCATATTCCCTAAGAGTCCTTGAGAAAAAGGCTATTGGATGCTCTCCCTCTTGTCTATCATCCTTTTGTGTTAAGACAACATCAATACTGAGCTCTCCTCCATAGACATACATTACAAAATGCTTAGAAAATTTTACGTTTCTAAGTATTGAAGTTATTGAGATAACTTTGTTGACCTCTTCAAAGGGTTGCTTTCCTTCTGTAGTCCACTTAAAAATCAGGTCTCTTTTTAGCAAGAGTGTCGCTGGTCTTACTAAGCCTGTAAAGTCAGATATGAACCGACTGACAAAATTAATCTTTCCTAAGAAAGATTGAATTGCTTTCTTATTTACTAAAAGAGGTAAGTTCATTATATCTGCCACTCTTTCTGGGTCTATGGAGACTCCTTGTTTAGATACTATATGTCCTAGTAATTTGCCTTGAGGGACAGTAAAGATACATTTCTTAGGATTCAAGGATATTCCAAATTCTTGTCATTTTTTAAACATAGATTCTAAATGATCAAAATGATCAACAACATTTTTTGAAAAAATAGTAAGATCATCAAGATAAATCAAGATGATTTTATTTACATGTTCCCTAAATGATACATCCATAGCTCTTTGAAAAGTGGCCCTAGCATTTCATAGACCAAATGGCATCTTAGCATATGCAAATGTTACCCATTTGGTAGTAAAATTAGTCTTGTATTCGTCTTCATTAGCCAACCAAATCTGATTATATCTGGAGAAACCATCTAGGAAAGAAAATCTTTCAGATCCAGTCATAGTCTATAAAATCTATTCCATGGAGGGCAAGGGATAGTGATCTTTCAAAGATGATTTATTTAGGTCTCTAAAATCTACACAAAGTCTTATATCACCATTCTTTTTTATAACTAGTACTAGATTTGATACCCAGGTTGAGTGTTTGATTAGAAAATTATTTTAGAATCTAAAAGTTTCTGCAACTCATCCACCATTAGAGGCTCAATCCTTGGATTCACTGGCCTCTGTTTCTGTCTGATGGGCTTATATCCTTTAGTTAGTTCTATTGTGTGCTGAATAATGTCTCCATTATATCCATGAAGGTCCTCATAGCTCTAGGCTATGACTCTGTCATATTTTTTGCACAATTCAATTAGCATTTCCTTTTCTACTTGAGTTGCAAAATTTCTAATTTTTTTTCCTTCACTCACCTCTATTTTATAATAATCTACCTTTTTTTCTTGGAACCTTTTCTTCTCCAGGCTTACATTTTTTGGATCAAAAGGGTTTTCTAAAGCGATTAAACCTTTGTGAAGCTTATTATTCTTTAATTGTATAATTTGATCCCCATATGCCTCTTCAATCTTTGGTTGCAATTGATCGGCAAATTCCATTGATTATTGCAAGAATGAGAGTACCTAAAAATCATTCTTGAATACTTGCCAATTCTCATCATTGTTTGGGATAGTTGGACTTACTATAACCTTTACTGACTCATTGTTAACTAATAAGCCAGTTACTGGATCAAACTGTGATCCAATTTGTGCCATCCTATCAGCTTCAGAATTTTGAATCTTTGGGACTAATTCAATATTGAAAGTTTCAAAATATTCTATTAAGTCCCAAATTTTGTGCTTATAGGATTTCATCCTTACATTCCTTGCTATGGCCTTTTCTTTAATTTGCTTTACTACTAGTTCTAAATCTCCTTTTACTATTAGATTCTTTATTCCCTTTTTCTTGGTTAATAGGAGCCCATGTACTAAAGATTCATACTAGGAATCATTATTAGTACAAGAAAATTGAAAATGGATAGCCCTTAAAAAAATTCACCATTTGGAGCAGTAAGACAAATTCTTGCTCTAACACCATTTTTACTTCTAGCCCCATCAAAATTTAAGGTCCAAATTTTTTAATCTTTTTCAAATTCTTGATTAGTTTTCATTTATTCCCTTAAAGCATTTGGGATTTCATGGTCTTCATCAAAAATAACATAAGTGCCCAGACCAGTAGAGTCATAATTTCCATATGGATCACTATGCATTTTACCTAACAACTAGTTATTTTCTTTTTCTTGATCATGCTTAGTCCAGTTACCTAACTCTTCAACAAAAACCCTTTCTTCCTTATTTATCATAGCATGATCTACCTCTAATTTTGATGTTGGTTCATTGGACATGTGATCCTTTGATAGTGGTTCAGATATAATTTTCATCTTTGAACCATATTTAGTTCTTAGAATTAAGTGAGACTAGTCAAGAGACATATCTCCTCTTATCTTGGTTATAAAGTCTCTTGATAAACAAACACCAAATACAGGAGGTATATCTATAACTACTACATCTTGATTTATAATTATATTTGGATAAGTATATAATTACAATGGAAGTTGTTTGATTCTCCCTATTATTTGCACTGATTTACCATCTAGCTGCATAACTCCTTTAGTGATTGGCTCATATTTTATCTTTAAAGCATCTGCTATTTGCTTTGGCATTACTATAATACTAGCCCCTAAATCTATCATTGCATTATGTAGTAGTTTCTTGCAAAAAATCAAAGTTAAATAGAAGGGATCCGGTTTGGGTTTGCTTACCTCTCGTGCATTGTTCACTAGGGCTGTTGTCTGTAGATGAACTATGTCTTTGAGCTTTTCTTTTTCAGCAGGTCCTTCTTTGATATTAGTACATTTGGGCATTGATTGGCCTTTAAGAGCTTCTTACAATAGTCTCCTTTATTCAGTAGTAACTAACATGTCCCAAATTGATACTTGTGTTGGAGTCCTCTTCAATTAATCCACTATATTCATTGGTCCCAAACTTTGAGTTCTTGGAAAATAAGGATACCTTGCCTTTTCTTCAACTTGTATAAGAATCACTTGGTTCTATACTAGCTAAAGCACTTCTTATCTAACAAATGTGTTTTGATGACCTTGAAATGGAGGATTCTCCATAACTTCATTGTTTACAACTTTAGGCTGTTCCCTCATTTTTCTCTTTGATCTAGTATAGTAGTCTGATTACACCACTAGTTTCTTGGAAGTAGAAACTTTATTCAAGAATACCAATTATTATTCTTCAACCCATGAGAACAAATCATATTTTAGGGTTATTTTTTCTTCTTGTTGTAAAGACATCCCTTGCATCTGAGCCATTAGGACTGAATTTTGCATACCAGAAGATTGGTAGTCTTGATTGTCACTAGAACTTGCAAACTATCCATTCATCCTTCTTTGATCTGCTACCTTTTGTTTTAGATTACCCATGGAATAATTTCTAGGTGTATGAGCATTATTGAAATGGAAACACTAGGCATTGGTGCCATCTACATAATTATTTTACCCTGGAATAATCTCCCTATTTAAATTAGGAGTAATAGTCTGTGAGGGTGTAGGGACTGCAACTAATTGGTTTGCTAGTTGAGGGTTACTTTGCCTTTGAGGACCTTGATATTGGTTTGGCTATGATGGAAATATATTTCCTTGATAGCCTTGATATTTGGGTTTAGGGTAAGGATTTTGTTATCTCTTTACTTAAATCAACTCATTAGAAAATGTCCTTAAGATATTCTTGATATCATCCAACTTAGATGACTAGGCAAGGACAATTTCTTTAGCAGGTGGTTAAGGATACGTGTACATAGACATAAGTGAGGATATGGATTTAGGGGCTTCTTGAGGTAATGGCAAGGAAATATCTGGAAACACGGGCATGGGAGGCCTTGGAGGCAACTTTCCAGCATCTATCAAATTATTTTTATCTCTGACTGCATAGTCATAAGCCTCTAGTAGAGTTTGACCTCCAAGGGATTGAATCATAATAGATATGATTGAATTTAAAGCCTTAAGATAAAGCACTATAGCCATAGCTGGTAATGGTCTAGCTGTAGTAGGGATTCTTTCCCAAGTATTTTGAAATCTAGAATTGAAGTCAGTCATTGCTTCTTGTGGTGTTCTTTGGATGGTAATCAATTGCTATAACAAAGAAGACTTATCACCCTTCTCTTCAAATCTTTCAAAGAAAAGATCTCCGAGCTGATCCCACATAGATATAGTATTTAGGGTCAATAACTAGTACCATTATAGAGCTTTCCCTTTTAAAGAAGCTACTAATAATCTTATGGCCAAATTTTGCTATGTGACAACATGTATAGCACAAACATTTGATACATCTTGCCGATGTTCTTTAGGTGTTTTGAAGTGTTGCCCACTAAATTTAGGTAGAACTTTCAGGGCATTCACTGGGATAGGGTCCCAAGTGGCTGGTGGTATTGGGAGAATCAAAGGATTACCAGTGTTCCAACTTACATAATTTCTTGGGGCTATAGGGATTGCCATATTTACTCTTGGTATTGGTATAAACTGATTGACTCTTCCTCTAGGACTAGTTACCAATGGTGGTAAAAGAATGCTTGGATTTATAGTTGACTGAGATCTGGTTATTGGTCCATAGCTCTGACTCCTCATAGCTCTCTGGTTCATACAGTCTTGAACAAAAAATTCAATATGGTGTCCCACTGGGCATGACAAAAAACTATTGATGGTTAAAATTGCACTTTGTTTCTAACACCAACAATGGGAAGTTTCAAGAATGTGTGACTTGTAACTTGAAACAACCTCCAAATTTTGTAAGAAGCTAGTCTCTTCTTTATATTGAGCATATACTGAGAAAAGGGATATGAATTTCAATAGAAACACAAATGCAAACAAAGAAGATCTAACTATGACAATGCACCTAAATGTAATTCAACCCTTAATCTGAGCATAGTGAAACTATATGTAAGATTCAATTACATTTAACATCAAACAAGGCATGATCAATGTAAAAGATGAAAACAATAGAAACAAAGGCTCATAGCTTAGACTATTTTTTGTAGTGACACAAAAAATATCAACAAAGGCACAGGATTCAATCTTATTATTAATTCTCCAGTCACATAAAAGGCATAGAAACATGCACAGTTACATAAACTTTCCAACTCAAGAAAATAGAACAAAGGCAAATGATATTCCTAATCATAGCTCTAAAAGTATTAAAAACTCTTGACAATAATTCTCTCAAAAAATTATCTCTGAGGTCTCCTCCCTTCCCTTTTTTTAGGTGACCTCTACACCCTTATTTATAGCATTGGATTCCTTCTATATTGTCTGCATGTTTCCAATCTAATGGCCCAACTGAACTAGAAGTGTCTAACACAAGATATTTCATGGATTTGAAACATTTTATCTTTCTGCAAGTTTAGTGGCTCAAGTAGATACCCAGGATGCTTCCTAATTTTAGATGGGAGAGGACACTTGGGTGATTCCCATTTTCCTATTAAAAACCTTCTCTTTATATAAAAAGGCACTAAAAAAATGACAGTTGGCAACTTCCAAGGCACTTACTGTAGACACATGGCACTTTCTACATTACTTATACACTTTACTATATCTTCTCGTTGGGGTGCTCCTCCTTTGACATCTGTCATCATCTACTTCTTTGAATTTTAACAATTCATAGAGAATGGGATCCACATCACTCCTCGCCTGAGCAACTTCAAGAAGGGAACAGGGACATGTGACATCTTCCACTTTACTTATAAATGGACATGTGGCTATCTTCATTACTATTAGCTACCTTTTGAGAAACTTTTACAAGGTGACACATGCCAGTATCCATGTTGCCCTATCTATACTATAGAAACAATTAGGCCTCATTTCATATTTACATAGATGGTGACACTTCGCATCTTCCACTTGATCCTAAGAAATAGAACTTGGGACCCACCATAGTCTTTACTTATGAATGAAATAAAGTGAAGATAATTTTGATGTTGACATGTGGTGGCTTCCACTTTCATTAGCTTGGAATACATGGCATCTTTTGCTACTTTTAGAATAACACATTGAAACCTTCTATTATTGCCACCTAGCACCTTTTGCTTGATCCTAATACTTAGGTCATTGAATCCTTTCACTTAAAATAGATTTGAAACATGGATGTCGATATGAAATGTGGATGCCAACACTTGTCAAGTTCCACTGAGTTACTATGGGACACATGGCACATTCTGTAGCCTTATTGAAATTATGAAAAATGCCTCAGATGATGACACTTGGCAGCTTCCACTCACTTTTGACACTTTAGACAAAATTTAGGCAAAGAGAAAATTGAGCCCATGCTCTGAGTCATTACTTCACTTGTCTCAAACTAAAGTATTTAGTGACAAAATTTGGATCATGCGACTGAAAATCAAAATGAAACAAAGAGTATTTTTTACTCTATAGGTACAAAAATTAAATTTCAAATTTATGATTTTTGTATAAATTTTTGTGCATTTATCCTATTCAAAATTATTATTAGAATTTAAATTATTGCCATAATTTTTAAAAATTCTAAGAACCTAATAAAAAAACCCTATATTTAAAAAATAGCTCTTCAAAACCTAAGGCTCCCTCCATTATAATTTTTAGAAAAATATCTTAAAAGTTTTGTAAATTATTTAGATTTCCAAAAATATTTTCAAAATATCTATGTTAATAGTTATTTTTGCATTTATTTGCTTAATAGTACTTTTTAGTGTTCTCTTTGGTGAAATAAATAAAATGGCCACTAAGGCACTTATTCCCTCTCATCACATAGATTAATTCCTAAATTTTTCTCATAATTAAGATAATGAATGAACAAATTTGAGAAATTGCACATTAGTTAAAAATGTGGAAAATAATTTTATTTACAATGAAGATAATTACTATTATTGTAATGAGGAGTATGATGATATATGTGATAGTGAAGTATAACTAGATGCATATTATTCTCTCAAACCTATCTCTTTTATACCCTCTTATAAATAAAATAATTTTTATAAATTGGGAAGATACTTTTTGCCTCATTCTCCTATGCATAATGCATCAAATGAGAAAATTAATCATGCACTTCCATGTGAACCCTCTCTCTCTCTCTCTCTCTCTCTCTCTCTCTCTCTCTCTCTCTCTCTCTCTCTCTCTCTCTCTCTCTCTCTCTCTCTCTCTCTCTCTCTCTCTCTCTCTCTCTCTCTCTCTCTCTCTCTCTCTTCAAATTACAACAATATAAATTCAATAGAATTAAATTGCTAATACATAGTTCAAATGATACATCTCATGTTCTTAACTCTACTTTGTCAAAAGAATGTCTAGATGATAAATCTCTTTCTCTTAATTATCATGAAAATAATGCATGTACTCCATCTATGGATAACATATATGCACATGATAATCCAATTTAAAATGATACTTTATTTCATATTAGAAAAGAATTAAATTCTTCTCTTACACCTTTCCCTTGTTACATTAAAAGTGATAATGAATATGATAGTGAACATGTAAATGAATATGAAAATGAGAGTGATTATGAACAATATTCTAATGATGAAAATGCATGGAATAGTGATGATTATTATACACATAGTGAAGAAGAATATGCATCTCATGTTTCTAAATGTTCTCTCACTCATCTTAAACATAATGCACTTCTAAATGTTGTTTCTAATTCTATTCATGATTCTATTTCAAATAATGGACATGTTATTGATAATAACACATCTTTTGCTCAATTAAAATGTGATATACTAAAACATAAATATACCAATGAATCTCCTAAACCATGCCTCACTATAGTAGAACCCAATTCTTAGTCTTCACCTAAAGAGAATTGTAGCCTACATCCCTCTAGTAAGGTCCAAGTTACCATTACTCTGAAGGTTCAAGGGATCATACCCACTGTTTATGATCCAATTGATAAATGTAAAATTTCCATGGATAAAATTAACAATCAAATCCAATGATTAACTAAATCACTTCAAGTAGATATTGTAACATCCCAAGATATTATCTCTTTAATGCATGTAATTGGTGAATTACAACACCAAGTACATCTCCTTACCTTGTAAAATAAGACTTATAAGTCTTGGATGGATGCCAATGATTTACATGGTAACCCTCTTCTTAAGACATTTATAAAATCTTCATTTCCTAATCATTTATAGATACCATCAATGTCTCACTTTGATGGAGCTGAAGATCCATTCATACAATATTAGGCCTTTCAAAAGGCTTTGCCATCTCATGCAAGTCCTTTGATTCTACTCAAGTTATTCTAGAAAATATTAGTGCTAGAAACACATAATTGGTTTTTTAATCTCCTCCCCATTGGTTCCTTACACACATATGATGACTTATAAGAGCTATTTCTCATATATTACATAACAAACATAGGCCCTCATGTTACATATGAGAAACTTGCAACTTTACATCAAAATACATCAAAGTTAGTGATTATATCTTATGATTTAAGAATCACATGTTAAGATAAATATACAAACTATAATATGTAGATATTCACCATACATTTATTAATGGGCTTCACCAACCTCTCATCGAGCATTTACTATATCAAATACAGTCTTCTTTTAGAACTTATGCTATATAGTTCTAGCTTTGGAAAAAAATTGGGATTGATTGAGGCAAATTTAGCTAATAAGATTACTCTATATTTCACATTAGTATCTATATCTCCTATCATCTAACATCCACCATGTCCTAAAATAGATAAGAGACCACAACTAGAAAAACAAATAATTAAGAATAAAAAGCTAGTTTTTAGAGCACAACCTATAGTATGTACTATAATGAACAACAGCAATGTATCACTATAGTTTTATTTAGAGTGCAATAGACCATGTTTCATATTATCAACACTATTAGATAATAGGTTATTTGCATTACCTTCCACTCATTGATGAGATCCACATCTCTTACATAGATAGCCACATCAGCCCTTCTTTAACTATCATCATATCTATGGACATAGAGATTATGATTGTTATGGACTTAGAGATTGCATTAATAGACGTGTTGATAATGACATCATAGCATTCACATAGGGGCATCGATATTTCCTCCATCATAGAACCATAGACCTCATTCATCCATGACTATGTCATCCCAGGACATTCCTTTACATGAATCATCGGTCACTCATCATGAGACAAATGTGGGTTCTAGGATAGAGCATCATAGGAAATCTCCTAATCCACCTCTTCATAAGGTTTATAAATCCATATAACAATAAAAATCTACATATAGTAGTGCATTCCAAGGAAAACATAGTGTAGTTCCATATACATATCTAGTAGAGTGACTCGCACCACAACAAAATACTACTCCAAAGAAATATTCACTATGGCTAAATTTTCTAGGTCCTATGTCATGTATAAATCCACTATGGTTAATATTAACTGAACCCACATCATAGATTACTACTCCAAAGAGATATTCACTTTGGCCAAATTTTTAGGGACCTATTTTGTATAGTAACTTGCTATGATTAAGATTAAACAAGCCCCCATCAAAAGTTTTAGCTCCATCTCAATCTATTGTTCAGTTATACACATCACAATAGAGGCCAGAAGGTATACATTTATGGATAGATGAGCCTTATTCATAACACATAGTTTTAGTTGCACGTCTAATAAAGTTACATTTTATAGAATCTCTATGTATAGCTATAATTAGACAACAATAGATAGTATCAGATATAGAGCATATTCTTACATAATATGAGCAATATGGGCACTTGTTCAATTAGACATTAGGGTTCAAATAGTGATACACCATAGAGTGAGATGACACATATTCATACTAGCATAAGTTCATATCATCACTTAGTAGGCAAACAATGGATCCAAAGGTCTAGCTAGCCTTTGTATTCTTGATACACTCTTAGGGAAGTAATACATACAATGTGCTATCTTACATCCCCACATACTAAGAATTAACATTCCAATTCCCAATAACTATCCATAGCCAAAATCAACATATCAGATATATAGATCATAATAAATCATATTTTTACCAACTTTAAATGAACTCATACAAAGAATTTACCAATTACAAAACCCATAAATTTTTTATTACATATGATTACAAATCAAAATATAGCATCACACATATCAACAAACAATCAAATCACCTATCCCAAATACCATTTTACAAAGCATAAACAACCTTCAAAATAAATGCCAAATCAACTACTTCTAAAACAACCATATGCAACAAATATAACAGTATCTTTCAAATCCCATAACACAGTATGCATGAGTCAAAATCTAAAAAATATACATAAATATATAGTAATGTTTTCAAAAACATATACATCATATCAAGATATAAATAATCATGAATGGGATTCATGCCATCACTCTCAGTCTCACTCTCTATTACAATGTTAGTCCCATAGTTTATCTTAGCATTTGATGACCCTGTACCTCCTCGATCTCCTGAATGCCTCTTACATTAGCTTTCTCTCTCCAATAACCACCCATGATCCTCATGAAAGTCTACATAATACCTCTAAAGATCCATGTACTCATCCATAATCCATATACTCACTGATTCATAGTTACGTGGAGGCATCTTATGCTTATCTAACTTAGCCCTCAACTCATCTCTCTCTCTTGTTACTCTACCATATGTAGTTATCACTATAGAAACTCTTTCAAAAAAATGAACATAAACATCAGCTATAACTATTACTCACTCTATCAAACCCTGCTCCAACACATCATTAGGAACATTCCACATGATCTCTTAGAGTGTCAACTCAATGATCATCTCGTAAAACCCATCATCTCCACATCCTCTCCTAGTAAGTGATTCATCTTGAGCACCTCCCACTCTACCTACATGCAAAAGTACAACACTATGCTAGATAAACATTTTCCAAACAAGCTAAAATAAGCACAAACTTGTACACAATTCAAATATAATCAATGCTTACCTCTCATCATCTAGATCAAAGTGAGATCATCTGATTCAAGGACATCCCCTCTATTAATAAGGTACAATGGATCCCACCAATGCTTATCCCACCATGTGGTATATGCCTCTATGCATCAAACATCATCTACATCAAGAATGTCTATAGTCACATCCTATGATCCAAAATTAATGGTGCTAACTCAGCCTCACTAGGCCTCCCATGAGTTCTTGCCCTCATTGGTACCCATGCACTCCTCACCCACACTCATGCTATAGTGGGCACATCTTAAGGTACCCCAAACTATCTATCCATACACTCATATAAAAAACACTCATAGAATCCAACCTAGTGGTCATGTAACCAACAACTAAACCTCATATAACACAACTACACTCAATCCTTGGGTCACCTAAAGAATCCTCTATAGGGCCTCTATATGATATCTTGAGCCACCAATCTATCTAAAACTCATCTATAGTTATCTATCCTAGGAGACCATATAGCTGACATACTCATTGACCACTCTCCAAATGGATATGGTGGTGCCTACATCTCCCTCAATAATCCTATTGACCATACAACCATCATGTGCTCATAATCCCAACACTACAATAAAGTAATCACACTCACACCACCACTAAATGCCTCTTGAGTAAACCTATAAAGATCCATGTATAATTTGGCAAGCAAGGTCTTAACCCATGAGAACATAGTATCATACACCTCTATACTATGCACAATCATAACCATCCTATATGCAATTGACACCCCACTCCCATTTATAGCCAAAAATGAGGCCAACAACATGGCCAACCACTTTTGTAGGCATGGAACACTATACTTTACTATAGTTGATAGAAATACATCACTATCACTACCTCTTTGATGTATTTCTGAGGGTACACTAGCAAAATATAAGGATGCATGATCAATAACATTAGCACCCATGTCATCTCATAAAGTCACACATCATCGACTAACTAAAAAATATAAATTAAGGTACAGATCCTCTAGAGTAATCATAATTTCTCTAATAAGAAGATAGAATGTACATATGTCTACATTCCACCTCTTACATAAGGTGGTAATTAGATACCTATCCCATAATAAAGTTCCTAGGTCACATAACATGACCCAACCTTGCCCTATCCATCATAGCTCTCTCATCATCTGACAATGGTAACAATCTTAGTGTCTCCATGACCTAGCCTCTATAGAACTCCCTCTTCCATACCTCACCCTACAAAAAACTAGAAAATAACATATATATTTGATCCAAAACTTATAATTTCTAGTAGATAAATATTTCAATAGCATAAAATAACATAGTAACAATGAATTCTCTGAGAAGAGATGTAGTATTACTCAAAATTGCAGTACAATATATGATTATCTCTGGGAACAGATGTCTGCCTCCCCATTTCATTTTACCTCTACATTTATACATATTTTGAAAGTATGGGGAGATTGAGTGGCTCGAGGAATTAATGGGTGACAATTTAAGATTGAGTGGCTCGAGGAAATAACTGTCATCAACAATTTGACTTCAAAAAATTAAAACAATATAGTGCTTCAAGGACATAACAGGTGAGGATTTAAAACAATACAAAATTCAAGGAATTAACTATCACCTAAATGGTCACCTAAGTTGTTTCCCAGATCATTCGTTCCTCCTTGAAAATAAATGGTCCCCATTGCATCAATATTCCTTGTTAGGTGGGGTAGTTGTGTCTTGATTTGATTCTCTGTGAGCCACTCACCTTGGTGGCTAAGCTAGCCTCTTCTGACAACTTGATATAGTAGAATACAGTTTCCTTTTATTATCTTCATCCAATATCCACAATCTAATCCTCTTCTACTAGAGCAAAACTCTGTAGATTAAGCTTGTCAATGTCTAATTGTTCTACCACAACTAAAGTTTCCAATAGAGGTGGGTGATATGGTTTGAGGAGCTCCACATTGAATATTGGATGCAGACCAAGGGAGGCTAGTAGGTTCAACTCAAAATCATTTTCTAAAACTTTTCTAGTGATGGTGTATGGACCATATCATAGAGGCCAAATCTTTTTGTGTGGGCCTACAAGACATTCCTTCTGAAGCTATAACCAAACCTTGTCACCCACAAAAAAATTGTGTGCAATCCTATGTTTTTCATGGTAATGCTTATACTACTGATTCATCTTCTCCAGGATGTCATGAACTTGTTACTGGATATGTTGCATTTGTTTAATAAACATTATTGCTTTTGCTGCCTCAAATCTTCCATGAGGTGTGTATTCCATGGTGGAAACTAGAATAGCTATATCAATTGGTGCCATGGGTTGGAACCCAAAACATACTTGGAATGGATTGTGCTTGGTCGAGGTATATAACACTTGATTGTATCCATGTTGTATGAAAGGAAGTCCCTCATCCCATGTGCATGGATGTTTAGAGTGATACATCTAAATCATGTGAACAATCAAGTGGTTTACCACCTCTGTCTGACCATCAGTGTATGGATGGAAGGCTGTGGACTTCATTAGCTTAGTATCCATCATCTTCCATAGAGTGGACAAGAAGATGCTCAAGAACCTGCTATCTAGATCTAAGATAGTGGACTTTGGGAGATGAAAATGGGGCCATACATGACTAAAATATATTTGAGTAGTTTCCTCAGTAGATATATTTTTCTTACAATACAGTCCTTTCCATGTTGGAAGTGGGCAAACTTAAGGGAAAATCCATCGAGATAGATTCCCAAGGCCTGGTTGGTTCTGACAATGGCGTGTACAATCCTTGCTTCTTATTTGTTGGCTTTGCTATTGCACATGGGGTGTAATATTTGAGATATATTTCCATATCTTTTTACATGTGGGGCTAGTAGAAGTGTTTTTGAAGAATTGCCAATGTCTTTTTGATACCAAAGTGTCTAGCCATCCTACTGAAGTGTGCTTCCCATATCATCTTTTATTGCTCTACAATAGGAACACAAATGTGCCCCATATGGTAGAAGACATTATCTTGCAAATATAAGTTAGAATTATGTTCACCTTTTTGGAGTGCTTGATATGTATCAACAAAGGTAGGATCTGCTTCATACAGAGCACCCTAAGTGGCAGTCTCATGTCTGCATAGGTCAAGAACTATTGTTAGTGTAATAATTAGTGGGTGGCTCAAATAATCTATAGCTATATTTGAGCTCCCCTTTTTGTGTTTGATTATCAGGTGGAACTGTTGAAGATACGTGACCCACTTTTGGTGCCTCTCATTTCATAGTTTGCTTTGCATACGGATGAATTCCAATGGTCTGTGGTCAGTGTGGATGACCGTCTCTTTCCCCAAGATGTAGTGTTTCTAGTGTTTATAGGCTTGCATAGTGGCATAGAGATCCTTATCATATGTTGGATATTTCTTGACTATATCAGTGTAATTTGCATTGTGATATGCAATAGGATGGCCATGTTGCATGATGAGAGATCCCATGGCATATTCAGATGCATCTGTCATCAAGTCAAATGGTTGATGCAAATCTAGTAAGGTAAGAATAGGGGCTGAGTAGAGTCTATTCTTCAAGTTCTCAAATGCCCTTTACTATATGTCACCCCACTGAAATGTAGCTTTAGCTCCTCCTTTAGTCACTTGGGTTAGTGACCAAGAAACATGTGAAAATCCAAGAACAAACCTATGGTATAAATTTGCAAGACCCAAAAAGCTATGAAGCTCTGTGAGGGTCCTTAGTGTGGGCCATTCTCAAATAAATTAAGTCTTTTATGGATCAACATGGACCCCTTCCTCATTCACAACTTACCTAAGGTACTGAATTGTTGTCATTTTGAATGTGCATTTGTCAAGATTTGCATACAACTTGTGCTCCTAAAGAGTTTGAATCACTTTACAAACATGTTACAAATGGTCTTCCCATGTTTTGCTATAGATGAGTATTTCATCTAAGTATACAACAATGAATGAGTTTGTGAAGAGTCGTAAGATGTCATCCATCATCCTCATGAAGGTTACAGGTGCATTAGTTAGCCTAAAAGGCATAACCAACCATTCAAAGATCCCCTCCTTAGATTTGAATGCAATTTTCCAGACATTAATGGGATCGAGGGGAATTCGGTGATAACCATATTTGAGAACAATTTTGGTGAAGAAATTCACACCATGGAGCTGGTCCATCAGGTCATCGATCTTGGGGAGAGGGTAGTGATTCCTCATAGAGATTTTATTCAGGGCTCAGTAGTTAATGCAAATCCTCCATGTTTCATCTTTCTTTAGTGCCAGGATAATTGAGCTACCACAAGGTGAAGAGCTTGACCTAATGTGACCCCTTTGGATCAATTCTTAAATCTATCTTTTTATCTCATCATTCTCCAAAACTAATCTGTGATACATAGGAATGTTAGGCAAAGGTGATCTTGGGATCAAATCGATAGAATGTTTTACCTAGCAATGTAGTGGAACTCGTGTGGGTGACTTGAATAAGTCATCATATTCTCCTATAATTCATCCTATCTACTTTTGTTTTTGTTATGATTGTGTAGTCAGGACTACAACATCAACCTCCTTGGATTTTTATGGTTTAACCACCATGAGAACAAATTTCTTTGTCTTCTCCACCAATATCTTGCATTGCTTAGTACTTATTAGGGAGATGGATGTGGGAGGTGGTACCTCTAGTACCCTATAGCACTATGTTCCAAGAGTGAGGGTGATCCTTTGGGTTCGTGATTCATAGATGCCATGTCACTCATACATGAATGACTGACCAAGGAGTACATCACAAACATCTAAATTGACCATATCACACAAGACTTCATCTTGGAAAGGTTTTATAGCATATTGAAGAAGACACTGATGGGTGACACTAAGGTCTCTCCTTGGGCTTAACCATCCAATATTGTAGGGCTTTAGATGAGGCTTCATGGATATATTTAGACTTTTCACAACTTTAGCAGAGATTAAATTCTTTTGACTCCCACTATCAAGAATGAAATGTAAAGGCTTACCTTTTACCCATAATTTGGAGTGAAACAATCTTTCTTTGTCATTTGGGCTTTCCTCATGGGTTTATGATGAAGTGATGATGGTGTGAAGCTTAGCATCTACAATTTCTTCTTCATCCTCTTCAACTGTGGGCTGTGTATGAGGCAGAGTAGTAGATGTCAAGTATTTTGACTTAGAGAGCAGTGACTTGATGGCTCGACATTCTTATTTAGAGTGAGTTCTAGTTTTGTGGTAATCAGACCATTTTCTAGCCTTTCCCTTTTAGGATTTCTTGTCTTGAAACTCCTTTTTCTTCCAATTTTGGCCTCATGTTTGACCTTCCTTATCACTTTTCCATTTTGAGGGTTGACTCTTCTTATTATTTCTACCACGCTTTTGTTCAATCTTCACTCAAAATTTATATGGCTCACCGAGGGTTTCCAAATTGAAGAGTTCCATTTCCCCCCATATGTACCATTGTAGTCCACCATGATCTTTGAGAGTCTTATGTTTCTCACTTTCTTGAATGCCTAATCTTGTAGACAAAGAATGAAAAGGGTCTGTGTAATCTTGAATAGATTAGCCCTTGCCTTGGTGAAGTTGTTGCCCCTGTATGTACAAATCATCATATGCTTTGATGGGATAGTATTCTTTTACTATTTCCATAAAATCATCCCATGTAGGTTCCACCCTAAGGCCAATGATATCTATACTGAACCTCTTTTTGTACACTTCCCACTAGGTTTTCATGGGCAATGATGATTTCAAAAGAGGAAAAGTGATCTTTTCTCCATCAGTGAACTTATTTACAGAGAAGTAGGAAGACAATTGATCCAACCAATTTTCCACTACATCAACATTTATTTTGCCTTCAAATGTGGGAATGTCAAAATTTACCTAAACCTTGAAGGGTGTTAGGGCACTAAAAGGAAGTTCCCTAGATGAAGAGACAAGATGTGTAGCTGTGGAACCAAAATTTCCCATCAGAAGTGTTTGTAGAGTTTGAGTAAATTGTTACAACATCTACACTTATTTCCATTAGAGGGCTTTATTCACCATTTCCTTGAAAGGATTGAATGTCTCAGTGTCATCCACCATTTGAAGTCATTTGGGGTGAACAAGTGGGAAGTTTGGAAGCTCTGTCGCTTCCCACCCATGTTTCTTTTACCCTGACCTCATACACTCTCAAGACAAACCGCTCTAATATGACTAATCCAAAACTTAGAAGTTCTAGTTGATAAATATTTCAATAGCATAGAAATAACATAGTAGAAATGAATTCTCTGAGAAGAGATGTAGTATTACTCAAAATCACAATACAATATATACTTATCTCTGGGAAGAGATCTCTGCCTCCCCATTTCATTTTACATCTACATTTATACATATTTTGAAAGCATGGGGAGATTGAGTGGCTCAAGGAATTAATGGGTGATGATTTAAGATTGAG